>JASDQU010683476.1:0-43187 GCA_032191745.1 Picea mariana
AAAATGTATTAATACTTTTAAACAAATTATTAAAACCAAGCATTAATATATATAAAAAATATATCCGTGGCATTCGCTGGCAGCCTTTAAGGTCGAGCTTCTGGCATGAGGCCCACATGCCCGGCCTCCGGCTCTCAAGACCAAAACCTAAGCTCGCCTCTTTCCTTGGCTCAACGTTCTACTTCTTTTGGCGTTCTACTTTGTTGCCTCCTTCATTTTCCTAGTCTGCCAGGGCTGCTATTCCAGAGCTGAAATCACAAGGGTTTTCATTGTATATGCCCTTTAAAAGGTAAAAATCTTAGATCCTTCCAGTTTCGACCTTTTGATGGTTTGTTTTTGTAAGTTTATCTACAATATTGAATGCCTGAAACTTTGATTTGAACTTATCTAAGTAAAACGTGAAAGAGAAAAAACCATAGAATTATGCATATTCTTATATTGGGCCGTGCCATATTTCGCAGATGGATGGGGTTGTGGTGGAAACAAAGATTTACTTGTTGGGTTGCCCTTGATTTAAGATTTGTTTTTGGACTATCTTTTGATCAAGTCAATGGTGACTTGTTCGACTGAGAAGAGCTACATTTCCTATAACGAAATAGAACAATAATGGAGAGCAACATGGAGATTGCCACAAGTGACAGAGGACTGTTGTCCCACATCTTAACAAAGATATCGGGGCCGCAAGATTTTTTGTCGGCATCCATGGTGTGCACAGTCTGGAACGACGTGCTCACGTGGGCACCAACGAAGAAGCTCACAATCAGGTTGCGTGTACGCCTCCCTTCTGTACTTTCCCTCTTCAAACACATTAAGCACTTGAATCTCTTTATGTGCATTGATCAATTACAGGACCAAGATCTCGAGATGGCCTCTGAATCCCTTAAAAACATAAGCATATTAACATTAGGGAACCCTGACGAACCACAGGAATGCATTTCAAATCTAGGGTTTGTAGATTTTGTGAATAATTGTACTATGCTCGAGCATGTGGCCTTGACTTTCATACCCAATTTGCAGGATTCAGGTATTGAGGCCATGACTAGGGTTTGTAACAATCTTAGTGATATCAGTCTCGTGAATTGCATGAATTTTTCTGATGATGCCCTGAAAAGCCTTAAAAAATGTGAGAATATCCAAGAATTGGGTTTAAAGGGTCATTTCGGATTCACTCCGTCTAGTTTGGTAAAAATAGGTGAGAATTGTCTGACACTTCTGAAGCTGTCACTCGAGCTTGAGCCTTCCGTCAAAATTACCCTAGCCCTTCAGTCTCTCCCCACCTACTGTCGCAATCTGCAAGAATTGTCTTTGAAGTTCTGAGGTGGGGACTTAGGGACTTAGGAGGGTTATAATTTCTGGTTTGTTTACAATTGTTTTATCTTGTAATTGGATTCAGTAAATGGCTTTGCTTCTATTTTAGTAATTATATGGATCTGATATAGCAGCAGAAAGTAGCTGTAAAGGGGTATATTTAGAGACAGAAAACTATCATGGATCATTTTTATATTTACGTTTGGAATGGGATGGCATCGCTTTTCATTCCATATCAATTCCATGCATTTGATATAGCGGCATAGATGGAAGAAGTGCAAGGCACAATAATTGTTTCAATTTTTTAAACATGCCCATACTTTATGTAATGCTATGCATACTTGTATACTTTTTAGGTGGAATAGTTCCCTTTTTATAATTACGCTTATCCTTATTTTTGAAGTGCGATATTGTAACAACCCTAGTTGTATGTTTTACTTTAGTAATTTTTTTTTATTTTTTATTTTTTACATTCTCAATTCTCAATTCATATTTCTTTTATATTTATTTTTGTTTACATATAATCAAAATAATAATGCTTTTGGTTTGCAGGTTAGGCGGAGGGGAATTTGGCCCTTAAGGCTCCAGATTGTGAACAAGGCGCTCTGATACCAAATGTAAAGGCCGTATTTAATTTAACATCTAGTAATTCTACAACAAGATAGTAATTTCTACTGGTTCATGAAAGTTCAATAATTCCAAAATATTTTAACACGTACACATGTAATTTTAACAATGAATAATATATTTTATGACAAATTAATACAAAAACAATGAATAATTCTAAATGAATACCTGAACCTGATGCTATTATCCCTCTGTCTGTCTGCAGCTTGCCTCCTTGATCGCTTCTGAACACTGCCCAAAACCGTTCCTCCCTGCCAACTAGGTAGCTCCCTAGCTCCAGGATATCAATGGATATCCTGGCCCCCATGCCCAAAACCCCCAGCAACTCCGGTGCACTCTATCAATCCTACTCCCAAAATTTCACTCTCCCTGCCAATCCAGAGCTCTCAAAATTCATCCCCCAACTCCCGTAGAATGCCTCCTGTCAAACTCCTTCCCTTCCTTATCCCTCCTTCACCGACTTCCTCCCCCTCATTTACTCCCTACCTAACTCATTTATTACCTCCTTATCCCTTCCCGTTAATGCCCCTTATCCCCTTTATTTAATATCTTATCCCCTTTAGTTAATATGTTATCTCGTATCGGGTATGTAAATTAATTTAATAATATAATTTATTATCCTTCTTTTTTATTTATTTACCTTATTAATTAATGAATTAATTAATACTTCAATTAATCATAAAAAAAATCACGAATAACTAATTAATAATAATTAATTAGTAAATGTTATTTTAAGAAATAATTAAGGTTTAGTTATTCTTTTAGGACAATTATATTATTAAATTAATTATAATTAATTATCATATACACCTATTTAAGCAGGTTCGTTACATAGAGAAATGCTAAATAGGTTCGGAATGGAAGATTGCCAACCAGATATCACTCCCATGCAAACCAATTGCAAGTTAAGAAAAGATGATGATTCAAAGTATACAAGTCAGAGGAAATACAGGTCAATGATTGGTAGCCTACTGTATGTGACAACATTCATACTAGATGTAATGCAGGTAGTTGGACAGGTGGCATTATTTCAAGCATCACCAAAGGACTCACATTTGTTAGCAGTGAAGAGGATTTTCAGATATCTCAAAGGAACAAAAGAGTTTGGATTATGGTATCCAAAAGGAAAGGATATATCTTTTATTGCCTACACAAATGCATATTGGGTAGGTTGTATTGATGACTGACAAAGCACCAGTGGAGAAGCGTTCTACTTGGGTGAGTGTTTAGTATAATGGCTATGAAAGAAACAATCATCAATATCTTTATCTACAGTGGAGGCAGAGTATATTGCAACAACAACATGTTGTACACAGGCTCTTTGGATGAAACAAACTCTGACAGATATACAGGTTGAGTATGATGATCCCATTACAATCTATTGTGATAATACAAGCGCCATCAGTATCTCAAAGAACTCGGTGATGCACTCCAAGACGAAGCACATTCCAGTCAAGTATCATTTTCTACGGGAACAAGTTGCAGAAAATAACATCATAGTTGAGTATGTGGGAACAAAAGAGCAAGTGGTAGACATATTTACAAAACCACTTCCACGGGAAGCCTTTTAGTATCTTTTCCAGAGACTCAAAGTTATTTCTACTCCAAAATGAATGCTTTTGAAGGCTTATCTTATATGTCTTAGATGTACAGAAGGAAGCACCATAAAGAAGAAAATCCAGTTAGGGGGAGCAACCCTGAATGAAAATATACCTTTTCCATTGATGACAAAGGGGGATAGATTTATCAGATGGAGAGGATAGAGGCATGATTCCAGGGTAAGAAATGGTTACAAAGATGTAGAGGACAGAGGCATCGTTCTAGGGGGAGCATGAGTGATATGAATTCGGTATCGCATGAAATGATTTCAGTATTGCATCAGAGTGTTTCCATCAATTCCAAAGGGGGATATTGTTGATTAAGGTTGGTTGTCATTTATGTCAACCCTTGGATAAAGTCTGGTAGCAAATTCCGGTAGCATGAAGGTTTGAGTAATGGACCCAAGGTTGTTTCATGTATAATGGTATGAGTTTTAATATATTTGAAGGTAATACTATTCTATATGGATAGTACATGTTACTCCATTTCTGGTGGTATGTGGAAGGTCACATAACTCCTCAGGGTTAGAGAGTTATGGCCATGATAATTTGGAGAACCCAGTTTTGGGTAATGGATCCAAGTTTGTTTGATCGATAATGGTATGAGTTTTGATATATTTGCGGGTAATACTATTCTATATGGATATCACATGTCATTCCATTGCTGGTGGTATGTGGAACATCACATAACTCCTCACGGTTTGAGAGTTACGGCCTTACGAAGTTGGAGGACCCTCATATGTCATCTAGAAGCCCCAAAAGGTCAAAGTAGTCAAAGTGGTTTAAGAGATTTTAGGAGGTAAATAATAAAGTGAAGTGATGAGTGTACTATAATTCAAAGTGAATACAAAATAAATTGTTTAAATAATAAATTTAATGGAGAAATTAGAAGTGAGTTAACCCTAAAATAAGGATAGTGGACAAAGTGACCTAGAAGATGCTTGTAAGGAAGCTACTTGGAGAGTATAAATAAGAGGCAAGGCTCTCTCATTTTATATCAAACTTGAGAATATTGAATATCTATAGGTGACTGAGGTAACCAAAGGATATATAAGCTTAATTTCAGAGGTAAGGTGAAGAAAAGAAGCTCATAATTCAAGGGAGGATAAATTCTTTTGATGATGCTTTCTAAGGTATGTTATTTACAGGTCATCTCACCATTTTTGCAATAATTTTTTTTCTAGAATGATTATGACCATAAAATTGATAGGCCATTGAGGAAACATATCCATGTATCTGTGGTAAAAAATTTAGGTTGTGGGTCGTTGTATTTTTGGCGTTACACTCTGTGGAAAATAGTGTTTGTGGCTAATCCTAAAACTAGTCTAAAACAAGTGTTTCGGGTAAAAACATCATAAATTATTTATAACAGATACAAATTTAGTAGGACCAAATGTGTTGGTTAGATTATAGTCTTTAGTATTATGTGTAACATTTTCAGATCCATTCAACAAATATTTCGTGTGGGGAACGCTCTACAAGGTCGCTCTCTAGAATAAACCAGAATTCAACAAGGTATGCCATTTTTTCTATAAATTATTTTATGAGAGGTTCCAAGTAGTGACACCTGGAGGAATTGCATAAAAAAAATTGAAGAACATTTTGTACTATTTTCAGATCTTTATTCATTACAGGTACATAGTTATGATTATTTCAAGTTAGGGTTGTTGACTAATCCCAAACTAGTCATGTGAGACTAAAGAAAAGTTTGATGAAAATGCTATTCTCTTGTTGTGAAAGTTAAGGAAGGTTTGAAGGTATGTTTTCATATACACCAGGTCTATTACAAAGTTACAAATCATATTTGTATGATGAAATTGACGAGGGATTTTGGTTAAGGTACATGTTGGGTACATGGTTGAGACAAGTAGTTGATGAGTTGGAACATACATGAGGTGTACAATTGATGATGTTTGTGCATATTGATGAGTCATAGTTGATGAGTAGTTGACACATGATTGGTACATACTTGGTACATGTTTGGATGCACTTGTTTATGATACAGGTTGATTACAGGTTGTTTGGTACAGGTTGGTGCATGGTTGATGCACTTCTTTATGGTACATGTTGATTACAGGTTGAGGTACATGTTGATGCATGGTTTATTCATGGTTCAAGTTTATTGGTACAAGTTTACAACGGTATATCTCACAGTGATAGTGTGACAATGGTGTTGAGGACAAGATATGAATTGATCTTACTCAAGCACTTTCAAACTTTACTTGGCTAAAGTAAAGTAGACAAGAATATCACCCTATTATTATAGACAACAAAAATATATATCCTAAATCACAAGTATTAATTACAAGTTCTTAGGCTAGTCTTTTATCAACAAAAAGCTTGCTGAAAATTCACTTTTTATGTAGTTTTCTAAAAATATCAGTTTTTGAAATAAATGTAAGAACATAAGTAAAGACACCAAGGTCATAATCAATGTAGATGAGACATAAAGCAATCCCTTTATTTCATTTCAATTCACCAAAGGTTCATTGTACTTACAAAAATTCACAAAATAAATCTTGGACCAAAGTCAAACTTAGAAATCCCTGATGGAACATACAAAAGGACCTCTGATAGAAAACCAAAACTGAACTCTAAAAGATGGATCAACTTGCCACATATTGCTAACCAGTTGACTCTGCACAATAGCCTTTATTAGTCATGAAAGTTAATTCATAGACAAACAAGTCTACATAGACTATCAAATATATATCAACACCTCTGAAGAACAAGTGTCTGAATGATTCGATTCAACCTTGAATGTTGATGTCTACAATAAGACCCTGCTATCACAAAATAGATCTAGGCTATGATGAATATATGAATGAATGAAAACTAAACTATCTCAACATAAATAAAAGAGAAAAACTTAGCATGCTTTGTGCTTCTATCCTCCTCTTGTTCCTCCCCTCAGTTCAACTTTTAACAATTTAGAATTGGTTATAGTAGTTGAACTAACTTATTATCTAAGCTAACATAACACCTTAACTAACTTTAGTTAAGGGGGGGAAAGTAATAATCATAATATGGTCATAATTAAATAATAGCTAATAGGTGGGACCCCCTTGTGACTCCTTTAGTGAATAACAATCATCACATCATAACATAGTCCATTATCATCACATCATAACATAATCCATTTGTTAAGAAAACACACCCCTTATGTCTCCCTTCAAAACATATTTTTCTTTGACAATTTTAGCTCATAAAATTTGAAAATAATTCAAATTAATACTCATATATCCAAAATAAGACCTGTTGTCCAAACTGAAACATGTCGTCCAAAATCCATGGAGACCATTGTCATAAAACAATAATTGACATAAAAACTAAAACCCATATTTTCCAGTTTGTGAAGCAACCTTTCCTTGGTTGTTGTTGTCATATCCTAATTTTCTTGAAAATTCCTTGAGATGGGTAGAGCCTTTAGGCTTTATCTCACTAATCACATGGGAACAAACATCCCTCATATGAATCCATGAAGACACAGATTTTCCAGAGTCATCGGAGGGTGAGGAAGGGGAAACAACAACTTTTCCTTTACCAGATGCATGGTGGGCTTCAGTCTTCAATCTCTTGATGGCATGCAAGGATTGCACTGGAAAGTGGTTAGGGGTAGCTTGGGCAATGGGGTTCAAAGTTGGGGGAGAAGGAAAAGTTAATTTTGGCCAGACACAGTGTTGGGATACTGTGGGATGAAAAATCTTCTGCCACCCATCATTTTCCAGGACTTCAGGTTGTAAAGAGACATGAGGAGGCACATGTATACCGGGGGATTGAGGGGCTTAGAAGGGAGGCCTTTCAGGCTTCAGTTGGATTATTCCCTGTCCAATCCAATTAAAGAACCCAACATGGAACAATTGGCCAAGCTCTTTAGAATCAACATCAAAATGTATTGAGAACCTAGACCTCCTTGGGCCTCGGTTCCAGTTACGTCTACCTCCATTTCCTCAACCATGTCTTCCCCGACTGAAAAAACTCATCCTTCATATGTTAACAATTAGAAAATAGTATTTTAAATAACCATGCATGAAAACTCCTTAAAAATATGAAATAGATTTGGCTCAGAATGTATCAGGCTCATGCAATCCAATCCATACAAATTGTTCTAATGTTAATTAATGTGCAGGGGGGTGGACAAAATGTTCAGGGATACATGAGGGGTTTGTAATTTGTGAAAAAAATGATATGATGAAAGGGAAGATATATGGTCACTGCTAAATGATAAAAATAATCAACTGTAAGAAACCAATAAACCTCACTACAATCCACACAGAATTCTTCCATTTCTATCCAATATAACACATAAATTTTCTTATCTGTGATCAATATCAAAGAAAGGGGTGAAAAATGAATATGGGATATGTGAGCGGTTTATAATTAGTGAAAAATGAGATAATGAGGGGAAAAAAAACTTTTTCTATTCATGATATTAATCAAGAAATCCATAACATATTTGCAGTAAGGAAAATATGCATCAACTGACAATCAGATGACTAAGTAATAATTCTTCTGCATTTGTTTAATTTTATTGTCCATTAATATCCAACACAGTGTTATCACAAAAAAAAATTACTTCACAAAATTTGTAAGAGGTTCTGTTCCCTTTATTCTTACATTCTGCATGTCATAACAGTCAACAACGACACTCAATCTATTACCATTAACATCCACCATTACACACATTCCCCAATCTACGTTTGTATTTGAAAGTAGTTTTTTCCAAAAATAATATTGGAGTCTCTACAGATCCAATCAAGATCTATAATGATACGTTCCCATAGATATATATGCAATAGAAAGATCAAAATAATTAACACCTCACATGCCACGCCTGAGAGGTAATTGTCTATACAACCAGCAATAATCATTTAGATACTGGCTATGAAGAAATGAATTTCCGAAACCATGTAACCATGCCACTATAAAAAATATATATTTTATTGCTATTCAAAACTGGGCCAAAATTCCCACACAACTGTCATCAACAGTGATCCATCACAAAAGACAAACACACATAGAATTTAGGGGTATCACTGGGTGTACGAAACAATCCATCCATATTATACACGGGACATGGTTGAGAGAATTCCATAGTGTCATAATTCCCATAACCACACACCAATATATATAACCATGACATAACTAAAAACTTCATTCTGGGCCATTTATTTAGTCGTCTATGAGTGACCAGGCTGCACGCATTCAAGTGTAAAAATATGCAGTAAACATATCCAATCTAGTCTTCTAATTCTCAAGACATCACCTATAGGACGCGACATGTGTGACAACACCAAACCCCTATAACTAATTCCAACCATTATCCGAACATCATAAGCACCACTCTAACGAATGTATAATAACCAACAATTCGGCACTATGGTTAGGGAAGCAATAAACCAAACAAGCATGATAACAATATGTACCTCCGAACCAAAACAAAAAATGACAGAAGCCCTCTCAGAACAGAAAACTGATTCTTTGACAACAATATACCGACCATGAACCTTATTAGTGCAATTGGCAATGTGGGGCTCATGCCATTATCATAGAGGTAGTGACAAGAAACTAAAACAACATGATGGCTATACGACCCATGGGTGAGCCCGTATTCAAGGTAATAGACCACGTCGACTGGAAATCACTTGACAGGCTCGACAATTTCCCTATGCAACCTCGGTCGGGCGGGTTTAGGGTTTTCATAGTATCCTTCATAAAATTAACAAAGATAACTTCAATGAGACTTTGAGGCCGAAGTTGTACGTGCAAGGGGTTGTGATGCTTGTGGATGTGAGATAGTCCCTTCACAAGGCTGAATAAGGAAACAAGGCTCTTAATCAAACCCAATAATCAAGAAGACAATCATCCAACCATGATTTTAAACAAAACCCTTCAACCAACATGCAGTGGTAATAAATAACTATCACCCATGAATACTAACCAGACTAACCAAACAACGAACTTAAACTAATACTAGTCAAACCATCTATTTTCATTCGAATAAAAAATTCCACACAGTTGCAGTACTTAGGACAAACACAAACCCACACAATTGAGTCAAAATCATTTCATAACCAGAGTGAAGTCAAGAATGGCCAAAAGAGACATACCTGCTAATCGAAATCCTTAAGACACGAGGTGGTCGAGTGGTTTCACCCTACTAGAAATCCAAAGCGTGAACACAACAACAAGATCAAAACAACAATTCGACTAGGGTGGCGGCCAATGAGAAGGGTAAAGGTGACGTGCAGTAAATTCACGTCACCTCCACCCATATCTCATTTACTCCATAGTACGTGGAAATGAGCCTTCCATTAACACCATTAATCAACCAGTGCATCGATAGTATCAACACATTACAACCATAGTATAATCCAAGTCCACATAATAATCCAACCATTTGCATTCACTTTTCCAAATGCGCCACCCTTGTTTACATTCCCGATATAACTCAAATAAATCGCTCGACCACTACACAATCCAAGGATCATGTATAGAATCATCATCAAACATTTAACCAAAACATAGCATAATGACCATAAAAACGCAAGCCATCGCTTCCATGAGCCACCAACGTTATAGCATATGTAAGTCAGCCACTGATCCCAATAATCAATGCATAGCCATTACATTGTCACCTTGCCAAAGTGCACCACCAAAATTTCCACCATATGCATATATAAAAAATGTAATTAAACAATATTTTAGACATTTCTTTGTTATCTAGGACTTAACCACTATCAACAAGTATGTAGATCTAGATCTCCTTTTTTCTTGCATTAGATATAGTATTTAGTTTTCCTCAAAATGCCTTTCTGTAATTTTCACTAACATTTTTGTTGTACAGGAGAGAAGAACAAATACCATGAATGAATAGTAGGTCGTAGTATCATGAAGGAACAATATCTCAAAACTTAACTGATATCAACAACAACCATATCCGCATCAACCATGTAACTTTCTAGCGCATCATCATAACATTGAAAATGAACAAAATCGATCTTCAAAAGTTCAAGGGCGTCCCACCTACTAGCATTATTTAGTCTTATATAATAATAGGCTTAGGAACACTTTACGGGTGAAATTACGTTGACATTTTCAATCGTCAACAAACTGGTGACTCCACAGGGAAATTTGTTTTTAATAGATTAGAACTCAAAACTCATGGTTTCACAGACCAGGAATAGTAATCTCAAGAACACATGACTCAAATGATTATACAACAGGGGGAAGTTAGCGGATTTAATGGAAAGATGACTAGGAATTTGGGAATAACTCATGAAAAGTGTTAAGTATGAGGGGTTTTACCACTGTATGCATAATAATAAGATCTTAACATGAAGGAGGAATCTTATAGTTTTTATCTTAAGACCTTAATGGATGAAGAAATGGAAAGTAGAAGAAAGAAACAACCAATTCCTTGTAAGATAGCAGCAGAAATATGTAACCAATTCAAGGGCCCTTTAGTGGAGAGATCATAGCAAATGTACAAGCTTGATTGCTATTGACTGACAATGCTTTGCAGGAGTGTCACTGTGGCATAATTGATCCAACAATATAACATGACCGAATAATAAAAGATGATAAAGACAAAAACTGCAACAGAAGTAATAATGAAAAAATTAAAACAACAAAAGTAAAAGACAAAAATAAAACGCAGCAAGAAAAAAAACCAACTCAGAAGCATAAACCAAAGTGTTGTAAAGAAGAAAAGAAGCAAAAAATTGAAAACAAAGTTAAACTACTATTATGCAAAAGATTCAATCAGCAAAGAAAACTTTTCATGTTGTTCCCTCACAATATTTCAAAGGAGGACTGCTAATGGTGTGGGAAAACCATTGTCTCTACAATTCCTTTAAAATTTTTGAGTTAGTGTCCAAGACAAAAGTAATCCGGAAATGGCCCAACACTTGAAATTTATGATATAACTATCAGCCCTTTGACAGATATGATTAAATCATCAAGATAAGCATGGAGACTGACTGACTCATCGAAAGTTGTGTGTATATGCCTTCTCAAGGTGATACTTGCATCAAATACGCTAGAGGGCAGGCAATTGTAAGACATAGTATCGCAATTAGTGGTGGAAATGATGTTGTGATAATTTTCCCCTTCTACCTTGATTTTATTGTAACCAAACAAACTATCAAGTAAAGGCTCCAAGTGTAACTCTAGAAACCAGTTGTAGAAACATTCTCATATTGAGAGGAGGGAAAGGATTTACTATAATTTCTTGCCTAAACATTCGAAGACTAACACAGGTTCTGAAATTACCAAGGGTCTTCAAAGTAGGTTCCCAATTTCAAGCCCCTTCAAGGTGGACAAAAGAAAACATTTCAGTTCTTAAGAAATCTCCCAAATCCTTTCGAAAGGTGGTTTTCAGTGCAGAGTCAACAAGTTTATGTTTTTTCCTAGCTGTTTTCATAGTACGCTAAACAAGACCTAGATCAAAACCACAAAGATCCACATTAAACCAAGAAAAAACTTTTGAAATCCGCTAAGTAATTCAAAATATTTCATTTTTTCTTTATCCGAACCCTGGATATTTATTTTAATGTTTGAGGATGATCTAGGTGTCCTAATGTTCATGGAGATGGTTTCAATCACCTTCAGTTGTGACTCCTCTTCCTTATATTTATTTCCTCCAACACTCAAGGAAAACGAAACCTCAAGAGGATTCAAGCCCTCAGGAATTTCATTATTTTCTACAGATATAATCTTCTCAGGCTTGAGAGGCTCATTTTGACTGACAACACAAATGATTTCATCATTAGGGATGGACTTCCATAAATTTTCATTCTCAGAAATGTATGAATGATGTAGAGATTGGAGAGAACAATCAGGCTAGTAATGCAAGAGTTGTTGAGTAGGAGAGGTTGTGAAGACAGCTAATCGATCAACTATTGAATTCAACTCCTTCTTAACATGAGTGATGTTAAAATGTAGGAGATTCGAGACAAATTCCCAAATAGTTTGGGAATATTGTTCCATCAGCTTATTGCTAGGAGAGCATCTCTTACGTGTTAGGTTCACAACAAGATCAGAATTTTAGAACACTGAAAGGTAACCACAACCAAGATTAAGGGAATTCTCGATGCCTAACAACAAAGATTCAAATTCAGCGGCATCGTTTGAGCAAGAAAACTCCAACATGTATGACAGATTATGAATCATTCCTGCAGGGGAAACCAAGATAATACCAGCCCTGTTACCCTCATCTGAGTGTGAACCATTGAAGTGCATACACCACAATTCATCCTCTATATCAATTCTTTCTAGAGGAATATCATCCTCTTCAACGAATATGGAATACACTCCTAGTTCTTATTCGATATAGTTTACACTAGACTACGAAACATTCTCTATGTAGTGTGATATTATTCCTTCTCTAAAGACTATGATATTATTTCCATTTCGAGGAACAGATAGATGTATCTCGTCGAGCGAGAGGTATCCATCTGTTAGGGCTTGCCAATCTCTCCCCAAGATAATTGAGTAATTTATTACAAGCATATCAATCAACTGAATGCTGAGGGTTGTCCTTATCTCAAGATGAGCGCATATGACCAAGGTTACATCCTTAATCTCTCCTATGGTTGTTTGTTGCAAACTATTATAGGAAATCATGCTTCTGGCATTTTAGTTTTTACAAGATAAGCCTAACTCTTCCATAATAATATTTGACATGACACTTGGGCCTGAACCACCATCAATGAGTCAACAGTGGGAGATTTTATCCATGATCTTTACATAAATATAAAAAGGGGTATTTTTTACAAGGTATTTGAAGTTATGTACACCTACTTTATTTATAGAAGAATCCTCTTCGCTTACCTCTTTGGAAATATTGGCTACAACGGAAGCTTTTCCTTCCATGAATTTTTTTAGATGCATCTGTTGTTTAGGGACAACAACCATGTCTAGGAGGGTTGCATCTGCCTTGATGTTGGCCAATTGATTCAATATATTGTATTTGTAAGATGGGGGAGGAGGAGTGATTCCTTGACTCGGGAACTTTGGGAACCTGGGGCATAGCAACAGTTGAATATGAACTTGGGTTAGAAGAACTGCAAGGAGGATCAAATTTTCCTTTTGGGGCGTAGGCTTTGTTCCAAGTATTGATGACCATGACATCTTCTGGCTAGGCAAAATCTAGGAAAATGATAGTGGCTTCTAGTCGTTTACCAAATATCTTGTCTCTGGCACTCTTCCTTACCTCACATGTGGTTTCTTTGTGGTATTCCTCGCAGAAGTTACACCAACTCCGAGGAAGGATAGCCTTTGGCTGGAAATTATTTTCAAATGGACTTCTAAAAGGAGGGGCAAAAGAGGATGAAGCTCCAGGGGTGAGGGGGTTGACAGTACCTTTCCGCTCAAAATATATCGTACGGTTATTCATGTCTTGTACCAGCTGTAAGAGAGTGGACATATCTATCTGTCTAACTAATTATCCCTGGGGTAGACTAGTTCATTCAAGATGTTCCTCATACTCTGAGAAAGTGTGTAAAGTGGAACTGAGGTTATCAATGGCCTTTTCTTCAAGCCTGTGATGGTAAGGAAAAGGCAATGCATTGAAGTAATTCATAAAGGTGGCTTGGTTCTGGGGGTGGATAAGTTCAGGGATTTGGTTATACAACTTGGTAAAATGCAAGTTGAAGGACCTGATGGTCTCACCATCTTTGTAAATGACGTTGTTGTACTCCCTTAACTTCTCAGCAGGGATTTTGGATTGCTCGTAAGTGGATCAGAACTAATAAATCAGTTCCTCCCAAGTAGACAATATCTTAGGAGGAAGGTCAAAGAAATCAACCACAACCTTTCCTTCCACAGAATTGACAAATAGGCGCATGCAAGTGTCATTTTCATTAGCACCTATATTATGACAAGAATTTGAAAATTCCACTAGGTGTTCATTAGTACTGACAGTGATATTTCTTCAAAACTTAGGAAAATGGTCTTTAAACTTCGAAAGTGGGTGAGTAGCAGGTGCTAGGTTAAGAGGAGAAGACACATGCCATGGTGTGGTCATGGCATCTTCTTCGAATTGAAAAAGGCCATACTTTTTAATGACTTCGGTGGGTTTTGTAGGAGATTGGACCGGGATATGGTGGTTGTACAAGCTACCAATCACCAATGAAGATGAAGATTGGGAAGATGGAGCACTTCCAGTGCCACCAGAGCCACCACTAGATGCCATTCTGTGGATGATAGGTGAGGGAAAGAAAGACGAGCTGGATGAATAAGATAAAGTTATCCTTAGAGAACTTTGTTGGTCATATGACACAACATTTATCCTTCCTATTTAAGCAATAGGATTGATTTCAGGTGACAAGCCTCTTATTTTTCGAAAAGCACGGGAATATAAGGTCATGAAAGAAAGGCCAAAACTGAAGAAACGAGAGGTTATTGTTGATTTTTGGGCTGCCTATGTCTATCTTCCAATTGTTCTTGGACACTAATATCTCTTTCAATTACTACCCAAGAACAGTTAAGCTCAACATGGGTCCTAGTAGTGTCTAAAATAGTATGAAACAAGTTCAAAGCAATGTTGGTCTGGTCTTGGAGACCGGGCTCAAGATTGGGCTGTCTTGTAACAGGGATAGTCATGAATAGAAAAACAGTCAAGGAATAAAAATGAAAAATAAAGATGTATCGATGAAAAATCGAGTATAGAATTTAACCATAGAGATATCGAAGATCTCCCCAGTATGGTCTTCAAACAAATGTTGAGGACAAGATAAGAATTAATCTTACTCAAGAACTTTCAGACTTTACTTGTCTAAAGTAAAGTAGATGAGAATATCACCCTATGTTTATAGCCAACAAAAATATATATCGTAACTCACAAGTATTAATTACAAGTGCTTAGGCTAGTCTTTTATCAACAAAATGCTTGTTGGAAATTCACTCTTTATGTATTTTTCTAAAAATATCAGTTGTTGAAATAAATCTAAGAACATAAGTAAAGACACCAAGGTCATAATAAATGTAGATGAGGCATAAAGAAATCCCTTTATTTCATTTCAATTCACCAAAGAGTCATTGTATTTACAAAACTTCACACATAAATCTTGGACCAAACTCAAACTTAGAAATCCTCGATGGAACATACAAAAGGACCTCTGACAGAAAACCAAAACTGAACTCTAAAATCTGGATCAACTTGCCACAGATTGCTTCCCACTCGACTCTGCACAATAGCCTTTATCAGTCATGAAAGTTAATTCACAAACATACAAGTCTACATAGACTATCAAAGATAGATCAACACTTGTGAAGAACAAGTGTCTGAATTATTTGATTCAGCCCCGAATGTTGTTGTCTACAATAAGACCCTACTATCACAAAAGATAATTAGGCCATGATGAATATATGAATGAATGAAAACTGAACTATCTCAACATAACTCAAAGAGCAAACCTTAGCATGCTTTGTGCTTCTATCCTTCTCCTGTTCCTCCGCTTAGTTCAACTTTTAACAATTTAGAATTGGCTAGAGTAGTTGAACTAATTTATTAGTTAAGCTAACATACAGCCTTAACTAACTTTAGTTAAGGAAGGGGGGAAAAGTAATAATCATAATATAGTCATAATTAAATAATAACTAATAGGTGGGACCCCCTTGTGACACCTTTAGTGAATAACAATCATCACATCATAACATAATACATTATCATCACATCAGAGCATAATCCGTTTGTTAAGCAAACAAACCCCTTGTGTCTCCCTTCAAAACATATTTTTCTTTGACAATTTTAGCTCATAAAATTTGAAAATAATTCAAATTAATACTCATATATCCAAAATAAGACCTACTGTACAAAATCAAACATGTTGTCCAAAATACATGGAGACCACTGTCATAAAACAATAATTGACATAAAAATTAAAACATATATTTTCTAGTCTGCGAAGCAACCTTTCCTTGGTTGTTGTTGTCACCTCCTGATTTCCCTAAAAATTCCTTGAGATAGGTAGATCCTTTAGGATTTATCTCACTAATTACATGGGAACAATCATCCTTCAGATGCATTCATGAAGACACAATTTTTCCAGAGTCATCAAAGGATGAGGAAGGGGTAGTGACAACATTTCCTTTACCAGATGCATGGTGGGAATCAATCTTGAATCTCTTGTTGTCATGGGAGGATTGCACTAGTGAGTGGTTAGGGGCAGCTTGGGAAATCGGGTTCAAAGGTGGGGGAGCAGGGAAAGTTAAGTTTCGCTAGCCACGGTGTTAGGAGACTATCGGGTGAACAATCTCCTGCCACCCATCATTTTATGGGACTTCAGGTTGTAAAGAGACATGAGGAGGAACATGTATACTGGGGGATTGAGGGGCTTGGAAGGGAGGCCTTTCAGGCCTCGGTTAGACTATTCCATGTCCAATAAAATTAAATAACCCAACATGGAACAATTGGCCAAGCTCTTCAAAATCAACATCAAAATGTATTGAGAACCTAGGCCTCCTTGGGCCTCAGTTCCAGTTACCTCTACCTCTGTTTCCTCGACCATGGCTTCCCCGAATGAAAAAACTCATCCTGCATATGTTAAAAGTTAGAAAATAGTATTTTAAATAACCATGCATGACAACTCCTTAAAAATACAAAATAGATTTGGCTCAGAATGTATCAGGCTCATGCAACCCAATCCATACAAATTGTTCTAATGTTAATCAATGAGCAAGGGGGTGGAAAAAATGCTCAGGGATACATGAGGGGTTTGTAATTTGAGAAAAAAATGATATAATGAAAGGGAAGAGATATGGTCACTTCTCAATGATAACAACAATCAACTGTAAGAAACCAATAAACCTCATTGCAATCCACACATAATTCTGCCATTTCTATCCAATATAGCACAAAAATTTTCTTAGTTGTGATCAATATCATAATAGGGGGTGAAAAATGATTATGGGATATGTGAGGGGTTTGTAATTAGCGAAAAATGAGATAATGAGGGAAAAAAAAATGTTTATTGTTCATGATATTAATCAAGCAGTCCATAACATATTTGCAGTAAGGAAAATATACATCAATCGACAATCAGATGACTAAGTAATAATTCTTCTGCTTTGCTTAATTTTACTGTCCATTAATATCCAACACAGTGTTATCACAAAACAAAAGTACTTCACACAATTTGTAAGAGGTTTTGTTCTCTTTATTCTTACATTCTGCATGTCAAAACAGTCAACAACAACACTCAATCTATAACCATTAACATCCACCATTCCATACATTCCCCAATCTACGTTTGTATTTGAAAGTAGTGTTTTCCAAAAATGATAATGGAGTCTCTACAAAGCCAATCAATATCTATAATGATACATTCACATACATATATATGCAATAGAAAGATCAAAATAATCAACACCTCACATGCCATGCCTGAAAGGCAATTGTCTATACAACCAACAGTCATCATTTAGACACAGGCTATGCAGAAATGAATTTTCGAAACAATGTAACCATGCCACTGTAAAAAAAAATATCTTAGTGCTATTCAAAACTGGGCCAAACGTCCCACACAACTATCATCAACAATGATCCATTGGAAAAGACAAACTCACTTAGAATTCGGGGATATCACTGGGCATACAAAACAAGCACTCCATATTATACGTGGTGCACGACTGAGAGAATTCCACAGTGTCATAATTCCCATAATCAGACAACAATATATATAACCATGACAAAACTCAAAACTTCATTTTGGGCCATTTATTTAGTCACATGTGAGTGACCAGGCCACTTGCATTCAAGTGTAAAAATATGCAGTAAACATATCCAATCCAGTCTTCTAATTCTCAAGACATCACCTATAGGACGCGACATGTGTGACAACACCAAACCCCTGTGACTAATGCCAACCATTATCCAAACATTATAAGGACCACCCTAAAGGTTGTATAATAACAAACAATTCAGCACTGTGGTGAGGGAAGCAATAAACCAAACAAACATGATAACGATATGTACCTTTGAACCAAAACAAAAAATGACAGAGACCCTTTCATAACAGAAAATGGATTCTTTGACAACAAGCTGGTGACTGTGACCCTTAGCAGTGCAATTGAAAATGTGGGGCTCATTCCATTATCACAAAGGTAGTGACAAGAAACTAAACCAACATGATGGCTATACGACCCACGGGTGAGCTCGTATTCAAGGTAATAGACCATGATGATTGGAAATCACTTGATAGGCTCGATAGTTTCCCTATGCANAATCAAACCCAATAACCGAGAAGACAATCATCCAACCATGATTTTAAACAAAACCCTTCAACCAACATGCAGTGGTAATAAATAACTGTCACCTAGGAATACTAAAAAACCAAAGAACTTAAACTAATACGAGAAGAACCATCTATTTTCATTTGAATCCAAAATTCCACACAGTTGCAGTACTTAGGACAAACACAAACCCACAAAACTAAGCCAAAATCATTTCATAACCAGAGTGAAGTCAAGAATGGCCAAAAGGGACATACCTACTAATCGAAATCCTTAAGACGAGAGGTGGCTGAGCAGTTTCACCCTGCTATAAATACAGAGCATGAACACAACAAAAAGATCAAAACAACAATCCAACTAGGTTGGCGACCAACAAGAAGGGTAAAGGTGATGTGCAGTAAATGCACGTTTCCTCCACCCATATCTCATTTACTCCATAGTACATGCCAACGAGCCTTCTATTAACACCATTAATCAACCAGTGCATCGATAGTATCAACACATTCAAACCATAGTATAATCCAAGTCCACATAATAATCCAACCATTTGCATTCACTTTGCCAAATGTGCCACCCATGTTTACATTCTCGATATAACTCAAATAAATCACTCGACCATTACACAATCCAACAATCATGTATAGCATCATCATCAAACATTTAACCGAAACATAACATAATCACCATAAAAATGCAAGGCATCACTTCCATGAGCCACCAACATTATAACATATGTAAGTTAGCCACCGATCCCATTAATCAATGCATAGCCATTGCATTGTCACCTTGCCAAAGTGCACCACCAAAATTTCCACCATATGCATATATAAAAAATGTAATTAAACAATATTTCATAGCCATTTCTTTGTTAGCTAGTACTTAACCACTATCAACAAGTATGTAGATCTAGGTTTCCTTTTTTCTTTCATTAGATGTAGTATTCACTTTTCCTCAAAATGCCTTTCTGTAATTTTCACTAACATTTTTATTGTATAGGCGAGACGAAAAAATGCCATGAATGAATAGCAGGTTGTAGTATCATGAAGGAACAATATCTCAAAACTTAACTGATATCAACGAAAACCATATCCTCATCAAACATGTAACTTTGTAGCGCATCATCATAACATTGAAAATGATCAGACCCGATCATCAAAAGTTCAAGGGGGTCCCACCTACTAGCATTATTTAGTCTTATATAATAATAGGCTTAGCAACACTTTGAGGGAAAAATTACATTGACGTTTTCAATCGTCAACAAGTGGTTCCATCATTCTACTTCTACTTCAGGGTGGTTGGATGGGGCAAGGACAGGTGGTTGTATCCACCTTTTGGTTGTAGCCGAAGAAAATATGGGGTTGTAGCCAGAGAATAGGGGAGTTAGACCTTCCCTCAGGTTGTATCCTGAGAAACAAGGGGGTTGGAGCCTCCTTCCAGTTGTAGCTGGAAAACAAAGAAAGTTCGTGCTTCCAATGAATGTAATTCTTCAAGACATATAAGAAAAAGTATTCTGTGATTTTCTTCGTCTTTAGGTTTCCACTTAAAACACTGGTGTACTATGTATGTGTATGATTGTTCATTTGTTCATTGCTTATTTACTATGCAGTTATTGGATGATAATGCTACATTGATATAACACTTGGATTATATGGTTAAAAGGATTAAATTTCTCTATTACTAATTCACCCCCCCTTTTAGTAATCCAACATGGTGTTGAAGACCTAGTTTTAGTTTTATTTATTACTAACTGAAAAAATGTAATAAATAATCATTCATAGTCCTTTTAGTATCCACACACAACAAAAAGTCACACTTAAACATACACATAACATGCAAACATAATAGATCCAACGTCCAAAATTATCGGAGGAAATTAAAACATTTGATTCTAGAAGAGTCCAAAGTGCTCATACCTATCGAATTTGTTTAAATAACCACAAGAGAGACAACAAAGGATTTTTATCCAACCACCATAACAAGCTTAAACTAAAAACCCTTGAATAACAACAACAAAACATTTCCAAGAGAATAACAATGTGAAAAGGTGGTAAACCTCGAGAGGGAAAACCAACGGAGACTGTAATAAGTCTCAATTAATTCACGTCGCTTCCACAATTGGATGGACAAAACACACAACTTACCAACTCTTCCATTATAACCATCAACCAATCAAACTTTACATGGTGGAACACATTCAACACAAGCTCAGACTCAAAACTCAAGTTCCATGCTATAGTATCCATGCATTCAAAACTATCAAATCATATTTATAATAGATCCAATATCCATGCTTATACCATATTCATGAACATTTATATTGAACATTATATGATAACCAATGTTGATATATGATATATGTGCATAAAATGAAACTTAACCATGCCCTCTAATATTCCACAAGCTTAACACTATGACAAAGTTTTATGCCCATAATATTGTGACTAACATAACACTTATGTGATTGATTTTTATTTTTTTTATACGACGACACTTTTCTTCGTGGAATGAAACCTAACAAAAAATCATTTATGCAAAGAAATCTAGGAAGAAATTATTTAACACTTCCAGTCAATTGTTTTGTGAACCGCAAAAAAGTTTAAGGAGAGAAATCATCTTAACATTATTCTCTTTAAGGGGTCCCACCTACTAGTTATATAGTGTAATAGATCAAATAAATATAGTGCGTGAATTAAAACTCTTTGTAGGCATACTTCAATTGTGCATTTTTGCATCAACAATTGACAATGCCACAGGGGAATGTGATTACATTAGATTATAACTCATGGACTTTGGTTCTGATGAAACCAACAAGGGTGAATAATGCAGTAACTGATAACAACCCGAGAAATAATAGAAATAGATCAATACTCTTGATATGTAAAATTATACCACAGGGGGAATAATAATGGAAGTTAAAATGAGATATGCAATGGGACTTCATTGAATAATTCTTGGAAAGTGATATGTATGAGGGGGTTTGGTCCCATTGATATAACAAACATATAGATAGTAATATCACTTGGGAAGATAATTTTCACTGAAGCTTCGGATTTGCTGCAAAAATATTTCAAAATATTTTGATATGCTCTTATTCAAAAACTGTATGGAGGGTAGAAAGGGAAAGGAGAAGGGGGAGATAGTCATGACCATCAAGTTTCTAGAAAACATGTAATTGAAGGTACATGCTATTATTTCATACAACATATAAAATAAAAGAGAATCACAATATCTCTACGATGTGTTTTCTTATTTCATAACTGATCAACAACATTTGCAAACAACTGATATTTCTTGCAACTTGACTGATCCAGTTGACTCTAACTCAAAAAAAATGGCAAACTAGAAAATAATATAATAGAAAAAAACAACACAAGAAATAGNGATCTAATATAGCCTTTCGACAATTTTTTTGTCTTATTTATTCAAATATTTTTTTATTTATGTGCATGGGAAAAGAGGACCATCAACTTGGGACTCAAGTAGGATGACACTTAGTATAAAGGAATACATAATCTTATTTTCATGTAGGGCTCATGACTAGAATAATTTTATGAAAGGAAAACACACTGACATCCCAACCAATGGATGCATAAGGTGATGAAAAATGGCCTATCAAAACCCAAAAGTAATGACCATTGTTGACGCTTAAAAATGCAACGATGAATACTATGATCGAAAATGATTTCCAAGCTCTATTAATTATTTATATTAATAATAAACTAGTAGGTGGGACCCCCTTTTGGACTTGTGTCTCTATGAGGGATATGTTGCACTTATATTTTGTTTTCTATTGTGATGGTACCAACACAATCTTCTACAATTCGATGCTTCAAATCATGTTTTATAACGTCATGTTGAAATAAGATGGTTGGTTGTTTGATGCATGGAAATGATAGATTTTACTATCACTCTCAGATTATATTAAGAGTGCCCTATGGATGAAAGGATTATTATAAGTTTGGTTTTGATATTGCCATTAAATATGGCATCAATTGGTTTAATATAATCTTATTAAAAGGGATAATATTGGGGCTCTTTTAAATTAAAGGACTATATAAAAAATCTTATGTGGTATTATTGTGACAAAGAAGGGTGTACAAACCCTTGCTTCTATATATATGTGCCTCATTGGATGTTATATGTTGAATGCACATGGGTTAATGTTATAGCACCTTGTTATTTTTAAAGGGTTTGACATTACCAAAGGTGGTGCACTATGAAATTGGGATATGCCAATGGTTATGTGGTTGATTTAATGCTTAGTGATATGGATAATTGGCTTAGATCATACATTGAATTGAATGCAGTTAGAGGGAGAAGCAACATGCATTTACTGCACGTCACTCAAACAACCCTCGAGGCCCGTCACCCTAGTCATACTTCCATTTTGGTTTTTGGCTCTGGTTGTTGTTGATGCTCCATGATTTTTTGTTGTGAAGGAGGTATATAGTGTAACTCTCTTCCTTGCGCAGAATGTTCCAAGTATGGTTCCTTACTCTTCCATCCATGATGGTTTTTCTGCCCTTCGAATCAATTTTTGGCTCAGGATTTCTCGCGATCTATGTTTTTCTTAAGCTATTATTGGATATTTTAACTGTCTAATTGGTTTTGTGTCTGTGGGTTCTTCTGGTGATTATTCTGGACAGTTGGTTTTAAAAAAAAAAATGGTTGTGATCTCCTTGCTATGGATAATATTTGTGTAAATTATTGATAAAATGATAGTGGAGCATGTTCGGTCGGCTTGGGTTTTGGGTCTGGTTCTCTGTGAAAATATATTATTATGTTTGGCAAGCTCTGAGCTTTGCACATGGGTGTTACAACCAGTCTCTGTGTTTAATATTTTCTACTCCATTTTCATCTCTGTGGTTGATATTTTTCGATACTCTGGGTTGCAATGTGAATTGTTCAAAGTTGAAAGTTATTTTCCTTGGCTTAGCAAGACCCTGAGCTATTAGCTATCATAGCATTCCTCTCATTGACACTGTTTCTTGGAAAATGGCACAGTTAGGTTTAACATCACTTAGAAATTTTATTGGAAGCATTATATATTCTTTTGGTTGGGCATGATTATACTTGGACATTCATTTTACAACATTGTTTAAGAGTTCTCTCCTTATCGTTCTCTATTGGAGGTGTCTGACTATCTTTTTGGTAACCCTCACTATCAAGAGTATGGTTACATGTTATATGTCTTTGGTAAACTTTGAAGGGCATGATATGTATGTGTTTTTCAAGGACTTATTCCTTTGATTGAGCCATTCGTTCTTGCTCTCCATTTGTTCTGTTTAAACCCTAAATGAGATCTTGATATCGTTTCAAATCCAGTCAAAGGTAAATAAGAATTGTGTGTGCTTGGTCGATTGGGAACGATTTGGCTCTGTTTCTCGTTGGGAAATTTTAAAAAGAAGTCTTTACATGTGAAATTATGTGAAGCTTGGGCTCAGGAGCTGCATGTTAATTGTTGAATGTTATTCAAATCAATCCTTATGTTGATTATATATTTAAAGGAAAGCTATGTGTGAAAGGATTGGGGTCTGAATAAGAGTTTAATGCCCAGTTTATTATGTTGAACATTGTTTGAATAGTGGACAAATGGTGGTTAATATTGTGCATATTCTTATTTGATTTTAAAGAACAAGAATTTCTTATAAATGGTTGGAATCATCGTGTGTTTTCTATTGGTTTTAAAAGGAAAAGAGATTTAGCATTGGAGTTGTAGATGGTCGTGGCTCAAAGGATTATTATGTTCATAATATCGATTGCAATACTATTTGATAAGAATGATATATAAATATTATATATATGTAAAGACTATTGTAATTGAGTATTTCTGGGCATATGAATTTTTTTTTTGAAAGCCAACAAGCAATCTATAAAGGAAGTAATATTCTAGATGGTGGTTTTGAAAAGTGATATCAATTGAATTGTGGAAGTTTGAATAGAGTTATGTTTGATTTGATTTAGTTTTATATGAAAATTATCCATATTATGTCCCTGTCATACTACCACTTTTCCGTCATTATATCCCCCTCATAATCCTAATTTCATTATGACATCCATGTTCTGTAAAATAAATTAAAAAGGTCTGTGAACATCGACAAAAGAAATAACACAACAATGGTTGGCAACTGATATTTTTGGTTTTTTACTACACAATCAAATTATTTAATGAATTTTTGGGCAGTATTCATGTAATTATCCCCTCTCATTATACCACCTTTCACTCATTACACTCCCTCCATATGTCCCATGAACCATGTCACCCCCTTCTCACTTGGAAATTATTAAATAGTTTTTTTATGGATGGATTTTCATGTATCTTATGTCAATTTATGAGCCAATTGTTGTTTCATGCAAGAAAAATTTCACGTATGGTTTAGTAAGGGATTAGTTATTGATGAATTGCTGCTGTAGGATGAGTTTGTTCAGTTGGGGAAACCATGGTAGAAATAATAAAGGAAGAGGAAACTGGAACAGAGGGCCTAGAAGGCCTAAATTCTCCATTCATTTTGATGTTGATCCCCAAGAATTGAACCAATTGTTCCAAGTTGGGTTCTTTAACTGGACTAGGAAAGGAATAGCACAAACTCGACCAAAGAGACCTCCCTTCTAGCCTCAGAACATCCCTGGTATTCATGCGCATCCTCATTTGTACATGCAATCATAAGTCCCTTCAAATGATGGATGGGAAGAGACTGTCAATCCAACTGTCTCTCACCATTGTGGCTGGCCCAATTTTTCATTACCTCCTCCACCACCTGTAAATCCTAATGTTCATATTTCCCCTGTGCATTCACCTATTCAATCCTCACATGCTAGTAAAAGGCTTAAAACTAATGTCCCCCATGTGCAAGATAAAGGCAAAGTTGTTGCATCCCCTTCCTCTCCTTCAAATGAATCTTCAAAATCCGTTTCCTCCCACATGCATCTAAGGGATGATTGTTCTAATGTAATTATTGACATATAGCCTCAAGGTTCAAATCAACCTCGAGCTACTTCCGAAAAATCAAAAGGGGACAACAATGATAAAAGAAATATTGCCTCTCAGTGTGGCAAGTATGGCTTTTAATTTATGTGTTTTTATGATTAGTTGATGAATACAATGGTCTGTAGAAAGTTTGGACAACAAGCTCTTTTTTGGATAATATGGATTATGTGGATATTTATATATTTTTGGATATGATTTAAATTATTTATGATATTTAAAGATTCAATTTTGAAGGTATTCTAAGGGATTTACAAGGGTGCCATGTGTTGAATGATTATCCATTTGTGTTTTATTTTATAATTTGAAAAGAATAAAAGAAAGGACTCACAAGGGGTCCCACCTACCTAGTTATTATTAATTAAAGAACCTTAATTATTATTCTTATTCTTATTCTTATTATTATTATTATTTCTCCTAAACTAAATTAGTTAAGCCAAATTTCTTTTAAATATAGATCATTGACTTTCAAAGGAACAAATGGACAAGGTATTAGTTCCTTCCAGTGCTACTTACAGGCCTAGGATGGCAAGCAAAATAAATTGGGTTGTATATATATATATATATATATATATATATATATATATATAAAGAACCTTTGAATTAGATGTTAGAGATTGGATCTGTGCCTAAGTGCAATCAATAATTCTTTGGAGTAGAGATAACTAGTATTTATGGTAATTCCAAGAAGGATAATGTAATTTTGGCCAGTTCATTTGAATATAAATGTAGAATGAGAAACTTTTCATTTGATAAGAGAATGAAGATAGGTGGATGTGATTTCCATCATGTTGGTGAGAAATCCATGTTTCCAAGTCAGTTTAAATATATGGAATTAAGGTCACAATAAGAGGATATTTGTATGATGGGATCAATATAATCTCATCTGTCATACCATTAAACATGCCTGGATTTAAGCAATGGGGATATGACCAACCATGAGAGAGTTGTAGTGGAACTATGACATCAACATCATAGCATGACCAACCTAGGCATATACTGATGGTGTTATTTTCTAACCTATATGTGAGAAGGTACACCCTATAGGTGTATGGCATATGGGTTGACATAAAACCTATATCTTGGAGGGCATTGAGGATGAGGTTTATTCTCGGGTTATATGATGAATCCCCTTAAAATAATCTCCTTTGGTTGAATCTTGTCTTTTGATCATATCCCCCAAGAAAATTATGTAAAATACCACCTTCAGATAAGCTCAACTCTTAGCATGTTTCATAAGTCATTATAGGAACTTACTACAACCAAAGTCTTACAATATCTATTGATATGAGTGTCCTTTCTTTCTAGAGAACCAAGAGGATTCTTTCCATTCAAAATATATGTCACTTAGTATAGTAAACTTGTGAATGAATGTGGATACTTGAGCTATTTCATTGGAGAGAAAACTTGAGTGCCCTTAACATATTCTTTATGTAGTTTGAATCAAATTCTTACATTTGTTAGCACATGTACATTTTTATTTTATTTTTCCAATTTGGCCGAGATATTGAGAAAAATTTTTTACTTGATTTCTTTGGTTATTCGACAAAATGTGGCTTTGGGTAGCATTTTTTAAGTTTGGGGAGATATAATTTTTTTGTCTTTATAGCCAATTTAGCCCTGGGTCTTCTTATGATTAAAAATTTATGAATTTTTGGATTTTATCCAAAATGTGTTCTTGGGCTTATAAGAGAGTCATATGTTCTATTTGGGCTTATAATAGGGTCATATGTTCTGTTCGAGCTTATAATAGGGTCATATGTTCAAGAATGCTAGTGCAAGTTTTAGGCATTCATAAAAGCCTAACGCATTGACCAAGTGCCAAGTCTTGTTCAAGCACAAGATATGACCAAGGGGGAAGTTAGTGAAGGGGTTTTCTAGTTGCAAAATGCATCGAATAGAATTGGGAGCAAGGGTTTCAAATGATATATGTACATTGAAAATGCCTATTCAAACCCTCGTATGTCCATGTAGTTTTTCTCACATACTGAGCGCCAAGGTTGAGACCATTTACAGGTGCCAATATCATTGAAGGGAAATCAAGTGTTAAATGTATCGCATGGGCACAAGAGAGGAAGGGAATAGTTTTCATGGCATTGTGGCAACAAGCAACAAAATATTTGCAAAAAATTTCTACCTACCAGTCATTTTTTTCTTTTTGTTTTCAGGGGTTGACACCATAGCCCAAGAGATACTATACCTCCTTGCCAGAAAACCTAGAAAAAAATACCTCAATCATCTAAACCTAGCCATTAGTTCAAAAACAATTTTTCTATCAGAGATCAAGTCTCAGAGAGAGCCCTCTCTAGATTTGAAAGGCTAGCTTCTAGTATTAAAGTTAGTTTGTAGGTTACCTTTGTAGATTGTTTCTTCAACCCATCATTTTACTTAGTGATAACAACATCATTGGTGAATATCCAGGTTTAGGAGTAACATTTGTTGCACAATGATTACCCCAAGGAAGGTTTCCAATAATTTCTATAAGATATTCTAGAAGGATACTAATTATCATATTTAATTTAGAATAGGTTTCATTCTCATTACTAGTGGTCTTTATATAAAGAGAAAGAGAAAGCATTGGGTTCTTCAAATCAAAGGAATAAATTAAATAAAGTGGTATAAAAACCCTCCCTGCACCAATAATTAAAAGGATGAGTTACATAGTTCACTCATAGGATAGAAGGTAGATTCTTCGAACAATAAAAAAGACAATCTCATATTTGACATGGGTATTATGCAGTTTATTTAGCTCCTGTTTAGTGACAGTTTCTTGAGTCACCATGAGTGTATAATATGGAAAGCTATTCTAGACAAGATAGTCATGTAAAAAATTCCATTGTTTGTATTTTCCATGAATTATCACTGAGGTTAGAAAGTTTCAATTATTGTAACTTATGATTATACTCATTAAAGTTTTCCTTGATTAGTCTATGGTTTTATTACCCAAGTAAACTCCGGTAACATTGTCAAATTGTACTCTTAACATACTCCAGGTCAAATATTCTAAATAATCATTTTGAAGGGAAAGTGATATATGGGGGATCTTCTAATGGTTTGATATATTCAATGTTTATTTTCTACATATTAGTAATTTCTTATATCATTGTCATTTAACTTAAATTTTACTATTGGCCCAACTTGGGCAGGACCAAAGTGTTGAACTTATACATGAGTTATTTTAACATTATTTTTTATTAAGGTAATCTAAATGTATTTATTCCCATCATTGCATACATTGGTCATTGGCTTAGGTATGATAGAGGAATAGTATAGTTATTACATTGGATACAATTTGGGTAAATCCATTGATGTACAATATAGAATTGGTTACTAGAGAAATTGTCCAATTCCTATGGAAAGACAATAACATACACATTTGGTCTTGTATTCTTAATTACATTTCATGCTTCAATTTGTTTTCTTGCACCATTGATACAAATTTTACTTGAAGTCATCACCTCTTGCGGATAACCCTTGGTGACCAATATAGCCTTGCATCTTTCAATAGATCCACATGTGTTATACTTTTCCCACTCACACTAAAATCCCAGAAGATTTCTTCTTGTAGGTAATGGGGTCAATCACAAAGTATGATTCTTCATCAATGTCTCAAACTCACCAACCATAGTTGTGTTTCACTCTTCAACATATATCCCACTAAAATACCTTTGACACACTCATTGGATCTTTACTACTAGTAAGGACAATATCTCTCTCTTATTGCTTGGATGTTTAAAGATACTCTAGAGTCTGTTGGAAAGGAAACAAAATACCAACTTTTGTAGCTCAAATGGATGAAGTCATGGAAAAATTCATATACAAGATGTGTGGTGCATGTGACCATGTTATTTAGTTCTTGATTAATATTCCTATTCTTTTTCATAACTGTAAATTTGTTGTTTGTTCTCTTTTATGTCTTGTAATCAACTGAATTCTTAAGGACTAGAATAGTGATTGAGGTTCAATCCATTCATTATTGTTAGATTCCTTAATAATGCACATTATTGTTCAATTTATTCATCTTGGAAAGAATTTGGACAATGCCACAACTGAAATTTCGTTGTAGTAATAAATAATATCCAAGTTTTGTTAGGGTCAATGGGTGTGAGTATGGGAAGCCATTTGTTTAGGATATCGATGGGACACATAATGTCACATCATGAAACATCACATGATGACTTTTGGCATCACTTACATCTACATTTTTTCCATTTGGATTACAATCACGCACATGGACAAGGATTTTAAGACTTTGTCTTGTGAAATTAGACTTGGCATCACTACATACACATTTTGGTCAGTTTGTGCAAAAATCCTAGTTTAGGTACTTACCTACACCTAATGTGTAGGATAATCCTTCCCATACATTTTTACACATGCACCTTGAGTGTAGGAAACTTGTATATGACATTTTGGATGAGTGATGTGTGTGAGTTACTTGAAGGTGTGAGCCCAAAAGCACTGAAGCACGTGGTGAGAATATCTCTAACTAGTTTCCCTGAATAATGAAGAAAATTGATCGAAATAATTACAAGTGTCATGACCTACCTTGTCTTGAATAGAAGTGAATTGGATATGGATAAGGTAAAATAAGATATGATAATTTTATTATTCTCCAACAAATGACCTTGAATAGGTCGAAGGGACTACTAGGTACATCATAACCAATCCACAAGTGGGAGTGCAAATGCAACACCTATGAAAGTATATATAATATATGAGATCTAAGACCTAGGAACTAACTAAAGTATATCATCCAATAAGGAGATACAAAGAAGAAAGAGGTCTAGTTAAGAGATCGAGAACTTGGAAGAATGTCTTAATTGAAGATGTTTCGGAAGGGTGCTTATGGTCTCATCCAATAAATATTGGATGCAATCAATGCTAATTTTAAGGTCTAAGTTTATACCCACTAGAATATTTTATGGTCTCATTTGTATCCAATAGTTAAAAATTTTGTTCAATGGGTGTTTTTGTTCCCTATAGTTCTAAGGCCTAATCTATGCCCACCATTTATTACAAAGTTATGTGTCCCTTAACTTTTTTATAAGCTAACAAAAATATAAGGGGTAAAAGTGACCCCTATTCCTTGGAAAGGGGTTCTTTTTGGGTGCAAATGGATTATTAGAGAGGAAGTCATGCATGGAATGTGACCTATCAATATCCTTATACTTTTGGAGTTATTCATTTATATAATTATGTGCAATCCTATTTAGGAACATCCTATGTTGATTAAGGTTGGTTGTCATTGATGTCAACCCTTGAAGAAAGACCCGTAGCACAAAGGTTTGGGTAATGGAACCAATATTGTTTGATGTAAATATGACTCATTATTTTTTTCTCATTGTTGATAAGAAGTAAATATGGATGAACTCCAAAGTGCCCCCCTTATGGTGAAATCCCTCATGGGAAAACGCTTTGTGGAGTAAGAGAACCCATGCTTAATTGTGGAATAATGAGATGAAGGAAAGTGAATTTGTCAGGGAACATATCCTATCTGGATAGTTCTTCTCATGTCATTTCCGGTGTTATGTGGAACGTCACATAATTCCTCACGGTTAGAGAGTTATGGCTATGAGAAGTTGGAGACCCCAGGTTTGGGTAATGGACCCAAGTTTGTTTGATGGGTAACGGTATGAGTTATGATATANGTCACATAACTCCTCACGGTTTGAGAGTTATGGCCTTACGAAGTTGGAGGACCCTCATATGTCATCTAGAAGCCCCAAAAGGTCAAAGTAATCAAAGTGGTTTAAGAGATTTTAAAAGGTAAATAATAAAGTGAAGCGATGAGTGTATTATAGTTCAAAGTGAATACAAAATAAATTATTTCAATAATAAATTTAATGGAGAAATTAGAAGTGGACCCTACCCTAAAATAAGGAAAGTCGGCCAAGTGACCTAGAAGATGTTTTTAAGGAAGCTACTTGGAGAGTATAAATAAGAGGCAAGGCTCTCTCATTTGAATAACACTTGAGCATATTGAATATCTATATGTGTTTGAGGTAACCAAGGATATCTAAACCAAAATTATGAGTGAAGGTGAAGAAAAGAAGGCCGAAATGCAAGGAAGGATACATTCTTTTGATGGTACTTTCTAAGGTATGTTATTTACAGGTCATCTCACCATTTTCACTATAATTGTTTTTATATAATGATTCATACCGTGAAATTTCTATGTAAGTGAGAAAACATATCCAAGTATATGTGGTAAAATATTCAGCTTGTGGGTCGTTGTATTTTTGGAGTTACACTCCATGGAAAATAGGGTTTGTGGCCAATCCTGAAACTAGTCAAAATCAAGTGTTTCGGGTAAAAACGTCATAACTTCTTCATAACAGATCCAAATTTAGTGAGCCAAAATGTTTTGGTTAGGGGATAGTCTATAGTATTCTTTGTAACAGTTTCAGATCAATTAATCAAATATTTTGTGAGGGGCACGCTCTACAAGGTTTCTCTCTAAAATAAGCCAGAATTCATCAAGGTATGCCATTTTTGCTATAACTCCGTTTCTAAGAGGTTCCAAGTGGTGACACTTGGAGGAATTGTACAAAACAAACTGAATTGGGGAGTTGGAGCTTCCCTTAGTTTGTAGCCTGAGAAACTAGGGGGTTGGAGACTCCTTCCAGTTGCAGCTGGAAAACAAAGGAAGTTGGTGCTTCCAATGAATGTAATTCTTCAAGACATATAAGAAAAAAAATTTCATGGTTTTCTCCCGATTTGGGTTTCCATGTAAAACACTGGTGTGCTGTGTATGTGTGTGATTGTGTATTTCTTACTGCTCATTATTGGATAATAGTTCTGCATTGATATAACATTAGAAGAAAAAGGATTATAATTACGCTATTATTGATTCACCCCCCCTCTCAGTAATCCAACAATTGGTATCAGAGCAGGTTTCTTCAAAAATCAGTTTAACCACTGAAAGGTAGATCATGGAGAGTACCAACTCGTATAAAAATGGAATACCACAGTTTGATGGATAGAAGTATTCTTTTTGGAGCATAAGGATGAATACATATATACATGCACAGGCTTTTCAAGTTTGAAAATCAATTGTAGATGGATACACAACACCAGTAGTTCCACCAACAAATGAAAAAGCAGTGAAACTCGGTGAGAATAATTCCAAAGCCATAAATGCACTTTTGAATGGTCTTAGTGATACGGTATTCACCAAAGTTGCACATTGTAAATCTGCTAAAGAGATTTGGGACAAGCTTTGAAATATTTATGAAGGATATTCAAAAGTCAAAGAAGCAAAGCTTCAAACTTATAGAGGTCAGTTCGAACAACTAAAAATGAAGGAATATGAAGATATCATAGCCTACTTCTTACGAGTCGATGAAACAGTGAATACAATCATAGGATTGGGAGAAGAAATCGAAGAATCTGTAATTGTTTAAAAGGTACTAAGATCTCTTCCTATGAGATTCAACCCTAAGATATCAGCACTAGAAGAAAGATCGGATCTAAACTCAATAAGCATGGATGAAATGCATGGAATATTCACAACATATGAGATGAGAATTGAATAGGAAAATCCAGATGTAAAAGAAGCAGCCTTCAAATCATCCAAAAGATCAAAGAAAAAGAAAAAGGAACAAGAAGAATATAGCAACAACAACGACGTCTCGGAAGATTATGAAGAAGTGGCCAACTTCATCAAAAGACTGAACAAGGGAACCGATGGTAGGTACAAAGGTAAGATTCCTTTAATTTTTTTTAATTGTGATGGTATTGGTCATTTTGATAACAAATGTCGTCATAATAAAAAGAGAAATGATGAAGGTTACTCCAAAGGCAGACAAACATATAAAGGTAAAGGAACTACAAAGAAAGTTTTCAAGAAAAACTTTTGCACCAAAGAAGACATCTCATCATTAGATGAACATGAAGTCAGTGACAGTGAAACAGGGAGATTTCTATTCATGGCAGTAGAAGAATATGATAAAGAAGAATCTAAAGAAGAATATGAAGAAGAATATGAAGAAGAAATTGAAGAGGCAGAAGTTGACTTCTGAGAAGAATTAATGAGTGCCATAGAAGTTATCAGAAGAGAAAAGAAGAAAAACAAGAATCTACAAGATAAACAGAAGAAACGTGGTGCAGACCCCCAACCCTCAGGCTGATATCCACACATGATCGTTATAATTCTCCTCTGAGTCAGATTGACTCTTCAATTTCCCTACGAGAAATTTTCACACACACAAGAGTGTATCCACAGGTCCTTCCTAAAAAACCCACCCTATCCACCTTAACTCTAGGTGCGAGCCTTACACTTCCATACGACCACGACATGGTCCTTGCACAAATGCCTTTCGCCACTTGCGTGTTCGTAGGTCGAAGACCCTCTACCTTTCTTCAGCTAACTCTGATACCTAAGATGCCATGGGGTATGGCTCCTCCCTGTTAGCGCCCTCCATCCGTAACCGTTGACTTGAGCTAAGCACTAACCTCACTCGCAACTCGCGAGTTCGCGAATTGAAGGGTTGAACCTCTGGCCCCTTCTTTTATGAAACTTCGAGACATGAAAGTCAGAGAAGACTTGACTCCTTCAGCACTTCTCGTAGCTCGCAACTTCACGACTTGGTTTGTTGAGTCTTTGTGTTCCTTTCCTACGAGAACCCAAAGCATGAGAAATCAACAGGGTGTTGACTCCCTCCCAGGTGACGAGTGTCCACCTGTCAACCACGTGGTCCCCACTTGATGGACACGCCATGTGTTCTCCTGAGAACTTGGCTCTTGGTCCTTTGTGACTTTTGCAGTTGAAACTAATTCCTTCCAACCTCCGAAACCCTGATACATGATATAGCGAAGAGGTTCTGATCCGGCGGTTGCTCCTACTTGTTTAGATCCAATGGTTTCCCTACTTCTCGCTATTCGAGAATTCAAAAAACCAAAGGATTTGGTTTATCCTCCAAACTCATGATATGAGATACCCACGAAGATTCAGATCTGACAGTTCTCNATCCTTGACACCAATGTAATGGGTTCATCCAACCCTTATCCACCTTGCAAATCCCTTGGATCCTACGGTCCTAGTAACTTCGCATGTTCTCCATGGAGAATTTCGACCGTTCGATTTCTTCCTCAAGAATCTCTGTGAAACGAGCCAATGTTCTTCCCTTGAAACTTAACCTTCTGCGTGATGATTTTTCTTCCTCATCTCCCTTTGAACACTTCAAAGGTGTTGATCCTCCTGAGCTTTAACTTGTAAACTCAAGTCTCTAAAAGGACTTATGCACGCACTCCTTGCGGCAATCTTTCAAATACTCCTGGGTATTTGATATTTCAACTCTGTGCACTTTCTGCAACAATAGTCCTTCAACCTTTCAACCTTAGTTGATAAGTTCTAAGGCCTCGACTAGCCTGCGCACACCTTGCATGGTTTATGTTCTTAACCTGGACTTCTGCTGGAATGAGAACAACGGTATCCCTCCTGAGCTTTCTGAGATAAAACTCATAACCCTTGTCAACACACACCTTGCGGACTTTTCACTGCACTCCTTGCAGGAACTCTCTCAGGAAGAGAAACAATTGAAACTCATTTTTCTCTCTCAGACTTCATACATTCAACATGAAATCATACATTCAACACATAATAACAACAAAGGCATAATAGAGAGAATAAAACAACTGTAATCATACCATTCAGCATATGTAAACAACAAACATCATAACACCATGAAATCTGAGTCAAAACTTCATATATTAACTCAAATACTCCTATACATGGGTTCTTCTCTATAATTTTCTACTACAACTCTTTTCTTTTGTTCTATGCTAATGATGATAATGTTACAATAATACAAGGGTGAGGGTGTATATATCCGTTTTCCCTCCTACTCTCTAAATTGTCTAATCTATTAAATCAAATCTACCTACTTTCATTAAACAGACTTAATGTCTATTACATCCGGAAAATGAGAGTAATCTCTCCAGATCTGTTCATATCTTCAAAACATAAATGCAAGTATGCTCCTCCTAACTATTACATTAATGCTTTTGGTTTCAAAATTCAAAACGGTCTTCATAAAAACGTGCCCCTTTTCTTCATCCACGCATCTAGCTATTTCTTTGGCTAGGCACGTGCCTTGGCTTTGTTCGATGGTCCTGCATCATACTCCCTCGCTTGAAAATTTTCATGAACTCCTGTTCATGATCTCTTGCAGGTTCTGTCCATGCTTATGAATTTCTGCTTCATCTTCCCAACTAGCATCTTCAACTGGGTGTCCCTTCCATTTGACCAAGTATTCAAAATACTCTTTTCTCCTGGTCTTTCTACTAATCCTCTTGTCAATTATGCTTTCCATTTGCAACTTTTCAGCTATAGAAATTTGTTTGGTCCATTGAACCTCTTTCTGTTCATTTTCTGTTCCTTCTTCTTCATCTCTGTAAGGGTACAAATCCACAACATTGAATATCGGTGAGATTCCAACCTCATCGGGTAATTCAATCTCATATGCGTTTTCCCCAAATTTCCTTATGACCTTGCACGATCCAAATTTTTTCATCTTCAGTTTATTATACGTTCCCCTTGGGAACCTTTCCTTCCTCAGATGTGAAAGAATTAGATCACCAACTTCAAAATGAAGTTCTCTCCTGTGTTGATCTGCTCTCCACTTGTATTCTTGACTTTAACTCTGTAATCGCTCCTTAACTCAACTGTGAAGCTCCTGAATTCAACTTGTTTTGAATCTTTCAATTCAGAAAATTCCCTTGGCTGCATTCCATATACAATCTGGAATGGACTCTGCCCTGTGCTTCTGTTGAGTGAGTCATTGTAAGAAAATTCTGCCTATGGCAGAATGTGATCCCACTGACTGTGGTGTTCAGTCACTAAGCTCCTCAACAAGTCTCCCAAGCTTTTGCTCACGAATTCTATCTGCCCATTCGTTTGAACATGATATGCTGAGCTAAATGACAAACTTGTCCCCATATTTTTCCATAAGGTCCTCCATAAATGTCCTACAAACTCAGTATCCCGATCAGACACAATACTCCTTGGTAAGCCGTGAAGTTTGACGACTTCCTTGAAAAATAGGTTCACAATATGAGTTGCGTCACTGGTTTTCTGGCATGGTATGAAATGTGCCATTTTTGAAAATCTGTTGACTACCACAAAGATCGAATCGTAGCCTCTCTATGTTCTTGACAGTCCTAATATTAAATCCATGCTCACTACATCCCAAGGCCTTTTTTGGTATGGGAAATGGTTGGTATAACCCTGCGTTCTGCCTTTTCCCTTTCATGTGCTGACAAATTCTGCACCTATCCACAAATTTCTTAACATCTGTCCTCATCCCTGGCCAAAAATATGAGCCATTCAACTTTGAGAACGTCTTGTCATGACCGAAATGTCTGGCCAATCCTCCACTGTGTTTTTCCTTTAGCAAATTCTCCCTCATGGAGCACTTTGAAATACATAGTTGATTGCCCCTGAATAATAATCCATCCTGGATCATATACTCGGTCCATTGGCTTCTGTCCCTAAGAATTGGATTCTCAGATGCCTCATATGCTTCCTTAAAATATGGGTCATCCTTATACATTTCTTTGAGGTTATCAAAACCCAAAGTCTTGACTCTAAATTCCTACATAAGAAAACATTTTCTGCTCAAAGAATCAACAACTTTGTTAGCAGTTCCAGAAATATGCTTGATTACAAAAGTAAATTTCTGCATGAATTCAACCCATTTAACATGTTTTTGGTTCAACTTCTCCTGTTGAGTCACGAATTGTAAAGCATTATTATCACTATACAAAACAAACTCTTTGGGAACCAAATAATGGCTCCATTTCTTCAGTGCTTGTATGACTGCATAGAATTCCTTGTCATATGTTGAGTACTTAATCTTCACTTCATTCAGTTTTTCACTGAAGTATGTGATCGGCCTGTTGTCTTGGCTCAAGACCAATCAAATTGAAAATCCACTCATGTCACACTTGACCTGGAATGTCTTGCTAAAATACGGTAAAACCATAATTGGTTGTTCTGTGATCTTCTTCTTCAGCAGATTGAAACTCTTCTCTGCTTCTTTTGTTCAGTGAAAAGATTTGTGTCTTTTCTTCATCGTATCCATCATTGGTGTGCTAATTCCACTGAAATTTAGGATGAATTTCCTATAGAAACTAGCCAAACCATGGAAGCTTCGAACTTCAAACACACACTTCGGTGATGGACAATTCTTAATTGCATTTACCTTTTTTGGATCCATCTTCAACTCATTTGCAGAGATAACAAAACCCAAATAAATGAGTTATGTCCTCATAAATGATGATTTCTTCACATTTATCAACAATTTCTCTTGTTGTAATCTTTTCATCATTGCATCTAAATGTTTCAAGTGTTTTGCTTCTATCTTGCTGAAGATTAATATATCATCAAGATATACGATGACGAATTTCCCTATGAAATCCTTTAGGACTTCATTCATCAATCTCATGAAAGTATTGGGTGCATTTGTTAAGAAAAATGGCATGAAAATCCATTCATACAACCCCTCATTCGTCTTGAATGTTTTCTTCTATTCATCACCTTCTCTCATTCTAATCTGATGATATCCCCTTTTCAAATCAATCTTTGAAAAAAATCTTGCTCCACTCAAGTAATCCATCAAGTCGTCCATCCTTGGTAATGGAAATCTATATCTGATGGTAATCTTATTGATTTCCCTTGAGTTTGTACACATTCTCCAACCCCCATCCTTCTTTGGGCTGAGCACTATCAGAACAATGCATGGACTCAAGCTTTCTCGAATCAATCCTTTGTCCATTAAGTCCTGGACCTGTCTCTTAACTTCTTCATTTTTCTGTGGCATCAACCTGTACGCGGCTTTGTTTGGTAAGCTGGATCCAGGTATAAGGTCGATATGATGGCTTATACTTTTGATAGGTGGCAACGAACAAGGTAGTCTGTCCACTACTATATCAACAAACTCTTCCAACAACTCCTGGATTTCTTCTGGAAAATCATTTATCCTTGTACTGGTCAAAACAATTCTGGGCTTCCTAACCACAATAAATTGTGTGTCTTCCTTCTTCTTAAACTCATTAAGAATTTCCTTCCCACTCATGAGAAGTACAATGTTACTCATTTTTTTCTTCACCTCTTTATCCTTAATTGGAAACAACATGTGAGTCCTACCATTTTTTTCCAGGGTGTATGTGTTCTTTCTCCCATCATGAACTACGTTTCTGTCATATTGCCATGGTCTACCTAGCAATAGATGACAAACATCCATGGGAATGAAATTACATAATATTTCATCCTTATATCCTCCTATTTTAAATTCAACTAAACACTGTTTAGTGACATTTACCTGATGTCCTTTTTGTAGCCACAAAACTCTATATGGGCTTGGATGTACAACAGTCTCTAGCTCCATCTTTTCTACCATCTCTGTAGATACGAGATTGTTTATGCTACCGTTGTCCACTATGACTTTGCATACTCTATCTTTAGTTTTGAAAGCAATCTGAAACAAACTGTTTCTTTGGGTTGGGTTCTCTGCCTCCTTCTTTGTCTTCAAGAGAACTTTCCTCATCATCAAAGATCTTCCACCCTCAACATCTTCTGCCTCAACATTTTATCCTTGAGCTTAAGCAATGTGAGTTTCACCACCATATTTCTTCCTATCTGGACACTCATAGGATTTATGTCTGATCTTTCCACAGACAAAACATTTTACTTCACTGCCTCTGCCTCTAGCTCAAGGAAAAGTATTCCTATCAGCATATTTCCCTCTCTGTGAGATTCCTCCTCTCTCATGTTGAGTTTGAGGTTTCTTCCCCTCTTATTTAGGTCTCTGAATTTTGTCTTGGTCAATTGGTTTGCCTCTGACTTGACTTCTACATTAGCCTCTTTGACCTTGCTTCCGGCTCAGCTTCTCTTCATCTTTCAGAGACATTTGATAAGAATCTTCCACATTTCGCATATTCATCATGCTCATATCATCTTGAATGTCATATCATAGACCATTCATGTACCTGGAAACTTTTTCATCATTGCTTTCTCGATGACCTGCTCTGATGTTTATCTTGTAGAAATCTTCAGTGTATTCCTTCACTGACATCAGCTTCTATCTCAAATTTTGCATCCTCCAAAACAGAGTGATTTGATAATCCTTGGGTATAAATTTGGCTTTCATTTTTGCAACCATTCTATCCCAACTTTTGATTTTCTACTTTCCTTTGCAGCATCTGTCAACCTACAGTTCATCCCACCATAGTGTTGCATGCCCTTTAAGTCTAGTAATGACATGTTTGAATTTCTTGTCTTCCTCAACATCCTCATAGTCAAATCATTTATCCAGAGCTCTAATCCAGTCTAGAAGCTCTTCAACATCTAAGTTTCACTCATACACTGGAATGTCCATTTTTTCTCTGGCACCTATCCTTGCAACAGCCCTGAATAGGCGTTCATCTACAACATCTTTGATCGCAACTTCCTCTCCTTCGTGTCCGGCTTCATTTTCACTTTCAGCTTCGCTGATATCCCCAGCGTCAACTGTGTGCCTCTGTTCTATCTCCATGGCATCAAGCTTGGCACGTAACTCCCACATTTCTCTTTCCACTGCTAGATCAGGCATTGGTCTATCTCTTCTTCTCAGCGGCATGGCTAATATTTTTTTTTTCTTTTCCCTGCTACAGAAAGAAACGACTTGTTCTATGCTCTGATACCACAACTGGTGCAGACCCCCAACCCTCGGGCTAAGATATGCATAGGATCATTCTAATTCTCCTCTAAGTCGGATTGACTCTTCAATTTCCCTACGGGAAATTCTCACACACACAAGAGTGTATCCACAGGTCCTTCCTGAAAAACCCACCCTGTCCACCTTAACTCCAGGTGTGAGCCTTACACTTCCATATGACCACGACTTGGTCCTTGTGTAAACGCCTTTCGCCACTCACGTGTTCGCGGGTTGAAGAACCTCGAATTTTCTTCAGCTAACGCCGATACACGAGATGTGATGGGGTATGGATCCTCCCTGTTAGCGCCCTCCACGCATAACTGCCGACTTGAGCTAAGCACTAACCTCACTCGCAACTCACGAGTTCGCGAGTTGGAGGGTTGAACCTCCAGCCCCTTCTTTTATGAAACTCTGAGATGAGAAAGTCAGAGAAGACTTGACTCCTTCAAAACTTCTCGTGGCTCGCAACTTCATGACTTGGTTTGTTGAGTCTTTGTGCTGCTTTCCTATGAGAACTCGAAGCACGAGAAGTCAACAGGGTGTTGACTCCCTCCCAGGAAACGAGTGTCCACCTGTCAACCACGCGGTCTCCACTTGATGGACACGCTACGTGTTCTCCCAAGACCTCGGCCCTCGGTCCTTCGCGACTTCTACAGTTAAAACTGATTCCTTCCAACCTATGAAACCCCGATATGTGATATAGTGAAGATTTTCTGATCCAACGGTTTCTCCTACTTGTTCATATCCAACGGTTTCCCTACTTCTCGCTATTCAGGAATTCGCACAACCAAAGGATTTGGTCTATCCTCCAAACTCATGATATGCGATACCCCACGAAGATTCAGATCTGACGGTTCTCTCATGGCTTGGATCAAACAGTCTAGATCTCTTCCTCCGCTTCTCGCAACTCGGGACTTCGCGACTAAAAGAGTTTGGTCTTCCACCTTCAAACTCACGAACCCTGAGTTCGAAAAATGATCCAGCGGCCCAAACTGACCACAATTGATGGTATTCATTGATCCTTGACACCAACATAATGGGTTTGTCCAACCCTTATCCACCCTCCAAATCCTCTGGATCCTATGGTCCTCGCAACTTCGTGTATTCTCCATGGAGAATTTCAACCATTCGATTTCTTCCTCAGGAATCTTTGTGAAATGAGCCAATGTTCTTTCCCCGAAACTTAACCTTCTACGCGATGATTTCGCTTCCTTGTCTCCCTTTGAACACTTCAAAGGTGATAATCCTCCTGAGCTTTAACTTGTAAACTTGAGTCTCTAAAAGGACTCCTGCACACACTCCTTGCGGAAATCTTTCAAATACTCATGGGTATTTGATCTTTCGACTCTGTGCACTTTCTGCAACAATAGTCCTTCAACCTTTCAACCTTAGTTGATAAGTTCTAAGGCCTCGACTAACCTACGCACACCTTGCATAGTTTTTGTGCTTCACCTGCACTTCTGCTGGAATGAGAACAATGGTATCCCTCCTGAGCTTTCTGAGATAAAACTCAGAACCCTTGTCAATGCACACCTTGTAGACTTTTCACTGCACTCCTTGCAGGAACTCTCTCAGGAAGAGAAACAATTGAAACTCATTCTTCTCTCTCAGACTTCATATATTCAACATGAAATCATACATTCAACATAGAATAACAACAAAAGCATAACAGAGAGAATAAAAAAACCGTAAGCATACTATTCAACATATGTAAACAACAAACATCATAACACCATGAAATCTGAGTCAAAGCTTCATATATTAACTCAAATACTCTTGTACATGGGTTCTTCTCTACAACTCTCTGCTACAACTCTTTTCTTCTGTTCTATGCTAATGATGATAATGTTACAATAATACAAGGGTGAGGGTATCTATATCTGTTTTCCCTCCTACTCTCTAAACTGTCTAATCTATTAAATCAAATCTACCTACTTTAATTAAACAGACTTAATGTCTATTACATCCGGCAGATGAGAGTAATCTCTCCAGATCTGTTCCTATATTCAAAACATAAATGCAAGTACGCTCCTCCTAACTATTACATTAATGCTTTTGGTTTCAAAATTCAAAACGGTTTTCATAAAAACGTGCTCCTTTTATTCATCCACGCGTCCAACTATTTCTTTGGCTAGGCGCGTGCCTTGGCTTTGTTTGATGCTCCTACATCAAAATGTGGTTGGTATGTTGACAGTGGATGTTCAAAATACATGACAGGTGATAGAGACAAGTTTCTTACATTACGAAAGGAAAGAGATGGATCAGTCTCCTTTGGAAATGATGATTCATCCAAAATCATTGGAAAAGGCATAGTTCNTTAAGTGTGAGTCAAATGTGTGACCAGGGTCATAAAGTTACTTTCGATTCACAAAAGTGTGAGATAAGAAAAGAAGGTTCAGGGAAATTGGTCACTACAGCTGCAAGAACTTCAAGCAACATATATGTGTTAAGAGAAATTGGAAATGAAAAGTGTTATCTAGAAAATGAAGATGAAAGTTGGCTATGGCACAGAAGAATGGGTCACATGCATTTTGATAACCTTGTCAAAGTTAGCAAAAGAGAAGCAGTCAGAGAAATGCCCCAGATCACGAAATCAACCAACACTTTATGCAAGCATTGCCAACAAGGAAAGCAAACAAAGACCAGGTTCAAATCAAAGAAATATTCAACAACAAAACCACTGGAAATTGTGCATACTGATCTAGTTGGACCAACTACAACAAAAGGCTTAAA
>JASDQU010683476.1:47191-58862 GCA_032191745.1 Picea mariana
TGTAAAGAATAGGGATTGTAAATTAATATTGCATTTTTATTTTACACATTAATTAACACTAAAAAAAATGGGGAATAGTCAACCTTTATGTAGATGTGAAGTAACATATTACATACCTTAGGATCTGTGTCATACAAGTGTTAGAAAAATGATTCGTAACTTTCAAATTCACCAGCAACAATGTAGTGGAGAGAATATTTTCTCTTGACCCTTTATAAAGTCGTTTATTTGCCTTTTCAATCAAAGGTTCATCATAAATACCATCACTACTGTCCCCATGATCCTCATCTAGATGACCGAATAAGTCTTGAATCATTTGATTTGTCTCATCAACTTGAACTATGTTATTATTGTCATCTACTTCCATGGAATCATTAACTTGATCTTCATTATCTGCTTCAAGTTCTTCATCTTGTACTACAACATCATTTTTGCTACTACTTGGTGATTTCTGCATAAAGTTAGGGGGCAAATCTAACTTTATAATTACAAACAATCATGAAAAATTAGTGCATGTATAAAACATTATAAAATTTGAGAATATAATAAATATTAAAACAGATAATGAATGTATATACCATAAAACGATATTCATTTGATCCCCCATCCATGTGCCCATATTTTCTACAATGTTTTGTAGCTGTTGCTATTAAAACTCTTTCGAGACATCTAGTACAACAATTTTTGCAAGGGAAATAACATTTACTGTCACCCTTTTCACCCTCTTTAATTCTTTTCCCATCTCTAATGTTTTTTGACATTCATCCCCACAGACTTATACTGAAACAAATATCTATTTTTTGTTCTTCGAGAAGACCCGCAAACCCTTTTTGAAGCATCGTTATTATAGAAAACTTGTCGCAACATCCGTCAAATGCAACATATTTATAGATTTTGTAACGTCACAATTCCAACGTAAAAAAGTCCTAAGTGACCGTTGGTATTTTGACTTGGCGAACATACTAAGGTGACCGTTGGAGGGGAGAACCTAGTTTCCAAAACATCGCAATTGTGACATACATATTCACAAATGTGGCAAGAGAGACGTTCCAGTGGAAAACGTGGCAAGAGAGATGTTCCAGTGGAAAACGTGGCAAGAGTGAAATTAACGTGGCAAGACCGACGTTAACATGGCAAGAGAGACGTCAACATGGAAAGACCGATGTTATCGGGAAACATGATTTTTTTTTTTTATAAATTTCCTCTATTTTGCAACAATATGGACAATTTTGTCCATAATGCCACAAATAAAACGTCAGAATTTTTACAATATGTACTAGTGATTGTCAAGGGGGAGTGTTGAAATATTGTAATTGCAAAGAATATTCTAATTATTATTGAGTTATTATCTTGTAGATCAAATACCCTTTTTTGGATTGATCATGTCGAGACTTATGTATGACCAAATCCCCTTTTGTGGATGGGTCAAATCCTAGTTAAATGGTGGTAATTGAGAAGTCGACCCCTAGAGTTAATTAAAGTGGTTTTAACCACTAGTTGAAGAAGTCATCCCTTCTTGGTGAAGAGACATAACCCTAGCACCCCCCAGCTAGTATAAATAAGACAGGAAGGCACCTCTTTCATTCACTCACTCAAGACACTCATCCAGTGCGCAATTTTTGAAGGAAGTTGTATTTAGAAGAAGGAGAAGAGAGAGGCACATGCTTGATCTTGGATATTCTTGGTGACTTGGTCTTTTATCTTGGCATTGTATTGCCAATCTATATTATGGAAGTTTTTTGGGGGGTTTTGATGCAGACCCCCTACCTCAGCAAGATTCTACGACCTCCCGGTCTCTGGATCGATGTTCTTCTGAGCCGAAATGGCTCTTCGAGCTCTTGCTAGAACCCTTCGAACAAATCCGCAGGTCCCCTTTTTCTCCTCTGGCACAAGCCTTCAAAAAAATCTGTGCGCGCGGTCATTTTCCTTAGCACTCTTCTCTCTGTTCTGACCCAACATACCTTTCAGGTTTTTTGGGGTTTCGAGAATCCTATGAGCGAATTCTCCCCAGTTTCTTGTCCTCTTGGGCTTCCGGTCTTCGAAACACTGAAAAGGCACAACGCCTCAGCTGGCTCCTCCCTTAGCCTTTCGGGTCTTCACATTTCATGGTTTCACGAGTCGAAACTCCCAGGCTCCTGACTCCTGGCCTCTCGAGTACCCGGTACCCGGAATGCCAAAATGATGGCCCGCGATGAATCGCGAGGCGAGCGCTCTCCCTTCCATACTCTGTTGTTCAAATCACCGGTTGCCGAAATGTCGAAACGTCCCGGCAAGTGCCCCTTCAGGGTTTCATGATTCAGGGAATTGCAAGGTAAGGCTCCTCCTGTCCTCTATCTTTCAACCTTCCAGTTCCCGAAATGCCGAAATAGCCGCTTCTTCCGGGACCAAAATCTTTCGGGCCTTTTCCCAAAATACTGACCACCTTCCATGGGTCCACAACCCTATTCCAAAGGCATGTTGTGTTTCATGACTTCAAGACTTTTGATGTCAAGTGCCCAGCTCCTGGTCCTCAGAACAGTCGAAAAGTTGATCCCCGAAATGACGAAATCCTTGGCTTCTTTCTCCTCCAAAGGATGTGTCGCATTCACGACTTCGGGGTTTTCATCCCCAAGAGCTCAGATTCCTTGTATCTAGGACTTTCGAAATCCTAAATCCTAGTATGCCAAAATCTGATCCTATCTTCGTGACCCGGCAATACTCCTCCTATGTTTTCGGGAATTCGCGTTTCAGAACTTTGCGAATCCTGGCATAACAATCCTTTGTCCTCTCATACTTCTAGTATCTGAAATACCGAAGTACCGAAATCCTGAAATCCGATCGTCCTTCTCCTGAGAAAGATCAACAGCTGAGAGCCTCCCTGATCCAATGGCTCAGATCCTTTCAGGATCTCATGGGTCAAGAGTTCTGAACTCTCACCCCTTCATCTTTCGATAGTCGAAATACCGAAATGTCCTTTCGGGGATTTCCCCGAAACCTCAACTGTATGCACCTTTTCGGGACTTCAGGATTCATGATTTCGCGAATCCTCTGCAACAAATGTTTTCTCCTTTGACCTCCTAGTATCCAAAACCCCGATATGCCGAAATGTCGAAGTTTATATTCCAAAGGAAAGTCGCATTTTGCAACTTCGGGGTTTTCACCGTGAAGTGCCCCGGTCTCTTGTCATCGGGATTCCTGAAATGCCAAACAATGAAATGCTAAAATATGATGGCTCCACTCCTTTACATACGAGGATTAAACCTCATGCATCTCCTCCTGGATTCGATGGCTATCGGTCCGTGCACCCAGATCTGACGACAGCTGTAGCTCTTTTCTGAGCATGTGTTTTCTTCCTTAACTTGGAAGACTTCAAACGCTTCAAAGGTCTCAGCCTTTTCTCTTGCTGTGAAGCTTGTATCCTCAGGTCCCACCTGCATTCTAAAGACACTGTCCCTCCTGATCTTTGTCAACCCTAAAACCTCAAAGAGTTTCTCGACCTTCTACTCCTTTCTTCTATTACTCTGTGTGCAAAGGCACGGTTCCTCTTGAACTTCGGGACTTAGAATAAGTCCACCCTCGCACACTCCTTGTGCTATGGATTATTTCACTAAATTCAGATTTGAAGTATTTCTTGTAAAGAAATGCTTCATGCCTTCCTGGTGTTCTTTGAATCTATGCACACTTTGTAGAGCTTCTTTTCCAGAGAGTGTTCAGCATCTCTGCCAGTGTCTCTCCTCGACACTTCTCTTCTTTCAAAACCTGAAATAGGGTCCCTTCTTGTGCAACCTTACACACACTTAATGCCCTCTTGGCAGAGCTTATACAGAACCTTCAGTAGTTCTGTCCCTTCTCTCTGTGTCTTTCTTTGCACAGTTCCCGCTTAAGCACGCTTTGTTGAGCCAACAAAGTATTCTGCAACTCTGTGAGTGTCTTTCCAGTGACACTTCTCTTTTCTTCGCAGAACTCGAAATAGAGTTCTTTGGTGCACTCTTTGCACTCACTCAATGCCCTCTTGGCAAAGCCTCTACAGAACCTTCAGTAGTTCTATCTTTTCTCTAAACTCGAAAGAGAGTTCTTCTCGGTGCACTCCTTGCACATCCACTGATGAAGGCTCAATGCAATCCCTCTTGAGCTTTCCTGAGGTTACCTCACCTCTGTCAATGCACACCTTGCGGACTCTGTGCACTCCTTGAACTCGGAAACTCAAAGACAAGAAGAAATTGAAACCTATGCAATGCTTCACTAGTTATGCATTAAAACATGAAATGCATAAGAACATGTAAACATTAAAACACACAGTATGCAGGAAAAACTGCTTTTCTATTAATCTGTATGTCTGTACAAGATATGTTTACAAAGGATGGACTGTAATAGTCTCAGCTCTCTCTCAAGACCTCTCTGCCTGAGAACTCTCACCCTAACTCTCTACTCCAGTTTCTTAATCCCAAAATGGGGGCTCTCTCGAGCTTATCCTCAACCACCGTCTCTGAGCTATCGCTGTCACCAAAAGAATCCTATGGCTACATTACATAAATGGTTGTCCAGTCCTGACAGATCTGGACTTAGCTACAGATAACCATTTAAGGCAACCTCAACCACTTCCTGAACAACTGTGTGGTCTGGCACTAAAATCCTTAAAACATTTATTGAAATTTCAAATTTCAAAATTGAGAGGGCTGCGCCTCTCCCCTTTTCCATTAATGCGTGTTGGATGTGTTGGTTGTCTAGCACGCTACTGACATGGAGTGATGCTCCTGCATCATACTCCTCAGCTAGAAAAATCATGAGCTCCTACTCATGAGCTCCTCTTCTCCAGTGTTGAAATCCACCTGGATCCCAAACTTTTCCTTGGAGTTGTCCATATGCTCCTCTCCAACTATGCTGCTATTGCTGCTGCTACTTCTTCTTCCCCGTTGCTCCTATAGGCTCCCTTCTACTCAGCTTCTCATTGTTGACCGCTCTACTGAACTCAACATTAGCTTTCTAATTTCTTCAATTACCTCGTCCAACTGCTCCAGTGGCTGGCTCTTTGTATGCAATCTTCTTTGATGCACTTCTGTCTTCTCAATGGGTAGATTTGTTTGACCTCCCATGTTGTCTTTATCTCTCTTTGTGGCACTGAGTGGCCACTTTGCTGCAGACTCTAGCTCTGCAGTCTCCTTACTGAACAGTTTCTTAGCTTCTTCATATGGTAGTTCTGTTGCTGCCATTTCTTCTGCTGGCATACTTTTATCTTCTTCCATCTTCTCCTTGGGCTGGTATGCTCCACTACCTTCTTCCAACTTAGCTTGTTGGATGTGTAAGCCTTGCACCATCACCCTTCTCTCTAGGGCTTCCAATTATTCACACAGATCAACAAAATCTGTGTTGTCTGCTTCTTCTTCTGCTGCAGGCTTCAGTGCTGCAGTCATCTCTATTTCAGCTTCCTGGCTGAAAATTTTGAGCCATTCTGTTGAACACTCATCCTTTTCTCCTTGGGCAAACATCGGTGTTTTCTCCACTTCTTCCTTCATGACAGTTTCTGGTGGCTTGCTCTCTTCTGTTGTTACATCTGCAACACATGCTCTGGCCTCAACTGGGCTACTTGGTAGGAATACTCGAATTCCCCCAATCATCAAAATGCTCTTCTAATTCTTTCCTATCAACACTCCTTGTTGATCTGAACTCTCCTCTAAGTTTATGAGACTCTCAAACAGTCTCATCTCCTTTCCCCTACCCACCTGACAATTTGGGAATTCTCTGTTGCCCACCTGGCAGTCTATGAGATCCAGTGATCCCATCTCATTGCCCACCTGGCAATCTGAACTTTCAGCACTTCTCCCCTAGCAGTATGCGAGACCTTTCGCTGATCTCTTTCCATTGCCCACCTGGAAACTTCAAAGTTCACTTATGCCCACCTGCCAGTTTATGAGATCAATCGATCCCATCTCCATCAACACCCCTTACTAACCCAAACTCATCCCTGAGTTCATGAAACTTTCAGACAGTCTCATCTACTCTCCCTTGCCCACTTGGCAATATGGGATTTCTTCCCTGCCCACCTGGCAGTTTACGAGATCTTCAGCTAATCTCATACCATTGCCCTCCTGGAAATATGAATTTCCACTACTGTCCTCCCGACAGTCTATGAGATCCTCCAATGATCTCATCTCATTTCCCACCTGGCAATTCAAAAATTCATCTCTACCCTCCTGGCAGTTTATGAGACTTGAAACTGATCTCTCTTCCTCATCACTGATGGTTTCTCCAACTTCTAGCTCACAGATGCAAACCAGCTCTATGTCACTGAGGCTTTCAACATACCTCAGCCATTTCCTCAACTCTTGTTGTTGTTTCCTGGCTAGMAACTTTTGAACAGGCCATTTGGATTTCCTATTCAGAGGCCATTCGTACCTCCAGTGTACTTTTACCTCCTACTGCATCTTCAATGTCAKTTGTTCCATTCTCGCCCTTATCTCAGTGAGYTCTTTATCAATCTCTACTTTACTCATCTACTAGTGGTCTCTTCTTCCACCACGCTCATGACCTCTAGTAGCCATCTCTATCTTTCACCTGCCCTCCTGGTAGTGTATGGATCGCTCTATGCCTGAGAGCATCTCCATCTTCTCCTACAGCTCGCCTGGCTATCTATTGACTGTTGCACCCTCAAACAATCACCACARAGAATTATTACTCTATCTCCTTTCACCTGCTGTATACAGATGAATCTCTGCTTCTGATTCCACTTGATGTTACCAGAATTTATCCTACCATATCTCCTTTGTCTGTGAACAAAGTAACGGTCTCATCTTTTTMTTTTATTTGAAATCTACAGACAAAAATCTACTCTGATACCGCTTGATGCAGACCCCTTACCTCAGCAGGATTCTGCGACCTCCCGGTCTCTGGATCGATGTTATTCTAATCTGAAATGGATCTTTGGGCTCTTGCTAGAACCCTTTGAACAAATCCATAGGTCCCCCTTTTCTCCTCTGGCATAAGCCTTCAACAAAATTTGTGCGCACACCCTTTTTCTTTGGTGCTCTTCTCTCTGTTCTGACCCAACATACCTTTCAGGTTTTTCAGGGTTTCGGGACTCTTGTGAGCAAATTCTTTCCGACTCCTTGTCCTCTTAGGCTTCCGGTCTCTGAAATGCCGAAAAGGCACAATGCCTCAACTGGCTCCTCCCTTAGCCTTTCGGGTCTTCGCGTTTCGCGAGTCGAAACTCCCAGGCTCCCGACTCCAGGCCTCTGGAGTACCCAGTACCCGGAATGCCGAAATGATGGCCCGTGATAATATGCCATCGGATTTTCACGATTCGGGGAATCACGAGGCAAGCGTTCTCTCTTTTGTACTCTATCGTTCAAATCGTCGGTTGCTGAAATGCCGAAATGTCCCGGCAAGTGCCCCTTCGAAGTTTCACGATTCGGGGAATCGCAAGGTAAGGCTCCTCCTATCCTCTGTCTTTCGACATTCTCGCTCCCGAAATGCCGAAATAGCTGCTTCTTCCTGGACCGAAATCTTTCGGGCCTTTTCCCAAAATCCTGACCACCTTCCACGGGTCCACAACCCTATTCCAAAGGCGCGTCGCATTTTGCGACTTCAGGACTTTCGATGTCAAGTGTCTGGCTCCTAGTCCTCAGAACAGCTGAAAAGCAGATCCTCGAAATGCCAAAATCCTTGGTTGCTTTCTCCTCCAAAGGATGCGTCGCGTTCGCAACTTTGGGGTTTTCATCCCCAAGAGTTGAGATTCCTTGTCTCTAGGACTTCCGAAATCTCGAATCTCGGTATGCCAAAATTTGATCCTATCTTCATGACCCGACAATACTCCTCCTATGTTTTCGGGAATTTGCGTTTCGAAACTTCACAAATCCCAGCGCAACAATCCTTTGTCCTCTCGTACTTTCAGTATCTGAAATCCTGAACTCTGGTCCTCCTTCTCCTGAGAAATATCAATGACTAAGAGCCTCCCTGATCCAACGGCTCAGATCCTTTCTGGATCTCGTGGGTCAAGAGTTCTGAACTCTCACCCTTGCATCTTCCGGTAGTCGAAATACCGAAATGCCCTTTCGAGGATTTCCCCAAAACCACAATTGTATGAACCTTTTCAGGACTTGGGGATTCGTGATTTCACGAATCCTCCATGACAAATGTTTGCTCCTTTGACCTCCCAGTATCTGAAACCCCGATATGTCGAAATGTCAAAGTTTCTATTCCAAAGGCAAGTCGCATTTTGCAACTTCAGGGTCTTCACCATGAAGTGCCCTGGTCTCTTGTCATCGGGATTCCTGAAATGCCGAAATTTGACAGCTCCACTCCTTTGCATACAAGGATTAAACCTTGTGCAACTCCTCCTAGATCTAATGGCTATTGGTCCGTGCGCCCAAATCTGACGGCATCTATAGCTCTTTTCTAAGCATGTGTTTTCTTCCTTAACTTGGAAGACTTCGAACACTTCAAAGGTCTCAGCCTTTGCTCTTGCTGTGAAGCCTGTATCCTCAGCTGTCACCTGCGTTCTAAAGACGTTGTCCCTCCTGAGCTTTGTTGACCCTGAAACCTCAAAGAGTTTCTCGACCTTCTACTCCTTTCTTCTGTTTCTCTGTGCGCAAAGGCACGGTTCCTCCTGAACTTCGAGACTTAGAATAAGTCCACCCTCGCACACTCCTTGTGCTACGGATTATTTAGCTAAACTCAGATCCGAAGTATTTCTTGTAAATAAATGCTTCATGCCCTCGTGGTGTTCTTCGACTCGATGCACACCTTGCAGAGCTTCTTTTCCAAAGAGTGTTCAACAGCTCTTCCAGTGTCTCTCCTCGACACTTCTCTTCTTTTAGAACCCAAAATAGGGTCACTTCCTGTGCAACCTTACACACACTCAATTCCCTCTTGGTAGAGCTTATACAGAACCTTCAATAGTTCTGTCCCTTCTCTCTGTGTCTTTCTTTGCACAGTTCCCGCTTAAGCACTCTTTGTTGAGCCAACAGAGTATTCTTCAACTATGTGAGTGTCTTTCCTGTGACACTTCTCTTTTCTTATCAGAACCTGAAATAGAGTTCTCTGGTGCACTCTCTGCACTCGCTCAATGCCCTCTTAGCAGAGCCTCTACAAAACCTTCAGTAGTTCTGTCTTTTCTCTAATCTCGAAAGAGAGTTCTTCTTGGTGCACTCCTTGCACTTCCACTGATGAAGGCTCAATGCTATCCCTTTTGAGCTTTACTGAGGTTACCTCACCTCTGTCAACGCACACCTTGCGGACTCTGTGCACTCCTTGCACTCGGAAACTCAAAGACAAGAAGAAATTGAAACCCATGCAATTCTTCACCAGTTATGCATTAAAACATGAAATGCATAAGAACATGTAAACATTAAAACACACAATATGCAGGAAAAACTACTTTTCTATTAATCTGTATGTCTATACAAGATATGTTTACAAAGGCTGGACTGTAACAGTCTCATCTCTCTCTCAAGACCTCTCTACCTGAGAACTCTCTCCCTAACTCTCTACTCCAATTTCTTAATCCCAAAATGGGGGCTCTCTTGAGCTTATCCTCAACCACCGTCTCTGAGCTGTCGCTATCACCGAGCGGCTCCTACGGCTACATTACATAAATGGATGTCCAGTCCTGACAGATCTGGACTTAGCTGCAAGTAACCATTTAAGGCAACCTCAACCACTTCCTGAACAACTGCGTGATCTGGCACTAAAATCCTTACAACATTTATTGAAATTTCAAATTTCCAAATTGAGAGGGATCCGCCTCTCCCTTTCTCCATTAATGCGTGCTAGATGTGCTGGTTGGTTGGCACACTGCTGACGTGGAGTGATGCTCCTGCATCAATTTTCTCCCCCATGATGGTTTCCCAGGATAAAATGTTGTGTACCTTCTGATTGTCTAGTAAATTGAAAAAAACTTAATAGAAACTCTAAATTTAACAAGTTGCACTTCTCTCTATCTCATTGTATTAACTTCAAAGTTCACAATACAACATTTAAATGTTATGTGGCATCCAATATCCTAATCCAAAACATTTCATTTGCTAGATTATTGTCAACTATGAAAGATKCTTGGGAAGATTTGAATTTGATCAAGCTATTAGCCAAAATTTTGCTATAACCTTAGGTTACTTTTTTTCAAAATAACTCTCAAMCTAGAGTAGCATTGCACTTTTAGGACCCTGTAACTTCAAGATGGTCGAACCCCTAAAAATTTTGAAGATTATTAATCAAAKATGCTACCAATAGATGCATGGATTCATGTACTAATGTAATAAGAAATAGTATAAGAATTAGTTTATTTTTTTTTAAATTGTTATTGTTATCCCTGATATCTAGGGATAACTAGGAGATCATGTCTCAAGGCCCACATGGTCCTAGACATGGAGTACGAGAGCGGATCAAATTGAGCATGGCCCTTGAGGGCCCATCTTTCTTCTTCTCCACCGGACTTGTCCTGTCAGCAGTAGCGGCTTCCATCACCACCGGCCTGGGCTTGCATCGGAGAGGACTCTTGCTCCATGAGGTAATTGGTCCGAGGTATCATGGTATGTGTCATATTTGATTATTATAACCTTCTTATATATGCATTAGGTTCCTTTCATTGCGTATGACTGCTTGGATCTTACACTAATCCACTTGACCACTGTTGGGGTGATTGATGGGGTAACTTAGCAAGCTGGTATTCATGGGTCTTGGTTAGCCACCGAGGGGGATTTGCAGAGCCATCGTCCGTTCCCACCATATTTCATCATTTTACATCTTATACCACGCTCATCCATCCCATTCCCCTAGTCTGTCCATTAGCATGACCTTTCAGGGCTACATCTTGTCTTGTGGGAAGAAGGGGCTAAAGGCCCAGGGGGTAAAAGTAGCTGGTAAAAGATAAAAGCCATAGGAAATGAAACCTAGAGATGCTTCACCCAGGGGATCCCTGAGAAGGCAATAAAAGGCCTCTCGATAAGAAACTAAGGGACCCTAAGAAAAATAATAATAATAAAAAACAAGACCTAACCAAGAGAATGGGAGGTCTCATCACGAGCCAACGCATTATGTTCATAGGTGTTTAGCAGTATGACATTGCCATTGTCTGGTCACCAATCCAGGGCAATGACTTTTGGTTGCATGGCTAGAGGAAAGGGGGTCTCATCACGAGCCATCCTTCTCATTTATGCGAAGATACCAGTGGGTAACTCTGTCAGCTCTAGCCACCAAGCCAAGGTAGTGTCCTCTTCATCAGACCTTGAAGTAAAATAGCAATAAAAGAAAGATAAGGCAATAAAAGGGCCTGGAAAAAATGCATCCATGACGGGTACAACTCGCCTCCTAAAAAGGCACCCACACACGAAACCTACCCTTGGTCTTACTGTGACTGGACATCCCTAAAAACCATATCACCTCATTACACATGCCTTGAATGATCCTTTGAGGAAACTTTCCATCTCTTGTGGGTATTAGCCCAATAGGTTTTTCTGTCGGTTTCCTTAGCTTTGTATAGTAGATCTGTGTAATGTCTTTGAACTCTTAGATGATACGTTAGGGATTTCTTGTATATATTTGATAACTTTAATGATGAAATATGATTTAAATTGCTATGATGTCTAGGACTGATGAGCCCATAGAGGGCGTAGTCTTTGATGTGCAAGACCATACCCGGCGGACAGGTACCAGAGGATCGGTGCACATGGGGAGATGATTAGCTCAGACCTCCATGGGG
>JASDQU010683476.1:59760-77304 GCA_032191745.1 Picea mariana
GTAAAAGATAAAAGCCATAGGAAATGAAACCTATAGATGCTTCGCCCAGGGGATCCCCGAGAAGGAAATAAAAGGCCTCTCGATAAGAAACTAAGGGACCCTAAGAAAAATAATAATAATAAAAAACAAGACCTAACCAAGAGGATGGGAGGTCTCATCACGAGCCAGCCCATTATGTTCATAGGTGTTTAGCAGTTTGACATTGCCATTATCTGGTCACCAAGCCAGGGCAGTGACCTTTGGTTGCATGGCCAGAGGAAAGGGGGTCTCATCACGAGCCAGCCTTCTCATTTCTGCGAAGATACCAGTGGGTAATGCTGTCAGCTCTGGCCACCAAGACAAGGCAGTGTCCTCTTTGTCATACCTTGAAGTAAAAAAGAAATAAAATAAAGATAAGGCAATAAAAGGGCTTGGAAAAAATGCATCCATGACGGGTACAACTCGCCTCCTACAAAGGCACCCACAGATGACACCTGCCCTTGGTCTTACTGTGACTGGACATCCCTAAAAACCATATCACCTCATTACACATGGCTTGAATGATCCTTTGAGGAAACTTTCCATCTCTTGTGGGTATTAGCCCAATAGGTTTTTCTGTCGGTTTCCTTAGCTTTGTATAGTAGATATGTGTAATGTCTTTGAGCTCTTAGATGATATGTTAGGGTTTTCTTTCATATATTTGATAACTTTAATGATGAAATATGATTTACATTTCTATGATGTCTAGGACTGATGAGCCCATGGAGGGCGTAGTCTTTGATGTGCAGGACCATACCCGGCGGACAGGTACCAGAGGATCGGTGCACATGGGGAGATGATTAGCTCAGACCTCCATGGGGCTGAAGAGCCCATTAGATGGTTGCTGGGATGGCAGAGGCAGGACAGAGTGATGGCAAGCCCCTGCATGGAGAAGAAGAAGGAAACCCTCATCAGGATGCTGTGGCAGAGATTTGACCTATGGGGATCATCCCCTTGCAAATGGGATGATGGCCTTGATGGATGGGACACCACCCAGGACAGGCTGGACATTTTCTGGAGCAGATGGCAGTGTGCTGGGCTTGTTTGGCACACATTGCAGGTTGCAGGAGCCCCAGAGGGGCCAACGTCTTGCTTGATGGATGATGATTATGCCCTGAAGGGGCCAACATCTCCCTCATAGGGGCCTGACGTCTCCATTTTTAGCTCTAAGTTTGACATTTTTAGCATTTTAAGTGACAAATAATGAAATATTGTAAATTCAGCCTTGTCGGCTATTTTTAATGACCTATTGGTTAATTAAAGGTCATGAGGATGATATAAATTGAGGACGTTTTAGCCTCATTTGGATATAACACAACTTGCTCTCTTGTGAGAGATACTTTCTAGTCTTTGTCTTGGTTACTTTTTTCTTTTGGAGTTGAGGCGCTACACTTGGAGGATTATCTTTGGCATATGCATGGTGTTTTTTATCATTGGAAGGTTTACAACTAGGGTTTGATAAGCTTCTTCATGAATTTGTAAGTGTTTTTCTCATCAAAACTTCTTGATTGAATGGTTGTTGATTAAATATCTTACATGTATAGTTACAATGTTATTATTATGCTTAATCATTGAAACCCTAGGGAGCCAACACACAAGTAGGTTTTGGCTTCATGTCCCCATGGTAAAATCTTGATAGCCATTGATTAAAGAAGGTTTAGCCTAACCATAGCTACACTAGCCATTCTTTTTTCTTGAGTTAGTTTTGAACATAAATTGAAGAAAGAAGGCATCCTAGGCCTAATTTGTTTTACACCTAGGGTTTGCTTCTAGGGTTTGAAAAGCCTTGTCCCCAAGCAACACTTTTCAGCCATAGATTTGTGTTTATTAGCTAGCCATTTTGCCAAAGAGTCTTAAGGAAAGAGGGAGGAGCATGAGGCCTAGCTTTAGCTACATCGGAATGAGCCTCCTCCCCTTAGGGTTTTGATTTGGTGGCCCTGCCATAGCAGCACCATTAAACCTAACCTTCCTGTCCTTAGGTTTAAATCCATCCAAGCCATGAGCCTTTCTCTACTTGACTCCATTAACCCAAGGCACTAGTCTAGAAGTACAACGTTCAGATTTTTTGTGCTTAAACACTCTTTTAAAACACTTTTACTTGAAACCCTAACTAACCCTAGCGTCTAGACTAACCCTAACTAACCTTGATGACGTCTTGCCTATTTTAACTTATGCTTGGACTAAAAGTTGCGGCTGACTCATCTCTTTGTAGCCATAGGGGTTTTGAGCATTTTCATTGGTTGATTTGTCAAAACGTCCACCCCTTTGACTATCCAACCTAACCCTAACCAGCAACAATATAGGTGACGTCACACTTATTTTGATCTTTGTTTGGCTTAAAACGTTGTGATATTATCACCCTGCTTRATAGACTTTGAGTAGTTGATTGCGTTCATAAGCTTATTTAACAAAACATTCCACTCATTGTCCTCAAATTTGATCTAATAATAGGGCTGACGTCACCCTAATTCTACAATAGTGACGCAGCAACATTATCTATATGAGCAAATTTATGATATTCATTGCACTGTGATACAATAAGGATTGATTTTATACATTGAATGCAAGTATCATTTTGTACTTATTGAAGAAGTAATTATAAGCCTTTGTCTTTATTAGCAATCATTGACTTCGTCAATAATTACATCTATTATTGCTCATATGTGTTAAAGATAGTCATTAATGCTTTGAAGTACTAACCACTGCAGCACATTTTAGTTTTATTTGTCTTGTCTCGCAAACAGGTGCCCTTATCAGTGGAATATCTTCACCATTGACTATCTCTCTTGGCATTAATCTGTGAAAGGAAGCTTTTATCTTGATCCATTAAACCTTTAGCCCTTTCAGAAACCCAGATTACTAGGGACATCTCCCTTGGGATTAGCCACCCTAAATAGAAAGACCTCCCCATCGAGGTGACAGTGGGTGGGGAAGCTCCTATTACGCCAGTTTGAAGCCTTGACTCAAGCTACCTAAACCCTTCCTACAAACTGTTATTATTCTCTAAATTGGTTGAAATGAAATTTTAATATCATTAAAATAAGAATATATATGTGTGTGTGTGTGTGTGTGTACTTCCTTGGCTATTTTCCTCAAAAATATATTTTTAGTTTTTTTAGTAATGATAGCATCAAAAGAAAAATAGATGCAAATTACATTTATTTTTTTTAACTCTATTTTAATAAATAATAAAAAAGAGTGTTTGTATCCCAAAAAAAAATTACAAAATGTATCCATGTACAATGGGAGTATGCATATATTGTTTTTAGAAAATGAATAGCCATGTACATTGTGAGCATATATATATTTTCTAAAATGAATAGTATCTTTAAATAAGTAGAAACTCATGTTGGTAATTCATTATCCTTGCCTAAAATTTTAAAGTATAGGCTTTTATTTAACAAATTTATTTCACTATATATTCATAAAAAAAAATTAAATAGATACAAATATCTATAAAAAAGAAAAGAGGTGAATAAACTAAACATATGGTCATTAATTTTGTACATCAAATTCATTTTAAGCACACATTACATAGTTTTAGAAAAACTTCAACCAACAATATTCTCATTATTGCTCTCTCATATATACAATAAATTTATTTCACTCTAAAACATGTAACAGTGATGAACCTCCTTAATCTTGTTCTTCTCTAAAACATGAAAATGGCAATGAAACCGAATAAATAATATAATTAATCATTTCACAAAAATTCTATGTTGAAACAGTTATGAATCTGGATAATCTTACTTCCTATAAACAAAGGGTTTTCTATATCAATTTAGTATCTAGCTTAGTTGCAACCTTAAAAATAGATTATTATTATTATTAAAATGGTATTATAACTAGTCATTTAACAAAAAAATAAAAATATTGTACTAAAACAAAAGTTGTGAAAAAATATATAAAATGAAAGGTTATTGACATCCATTGCTAAGATTGCTTTTTGGATGTTCATTTAAAAAAAAAAATTGTAACAATAAAAGTTAAAAGTGAATGGAATAGTTGACATCTGAATGTACAAAATCATAATAAAAGAATTCTTACTTGTTTAACACAACAATCATAATAAAAAAATTCTTATCATTTCAAGTGCCTAAATTTTGTGCTATATATTTAACAAGCTCTCTTTAACAACCTGGCTAACCCTCCTTTTATATCCTTTGCGATCTTGGTGGTACAACTTAGCAGCCTCTTGATTAGCAGGAGAATCTGGGTTTGGGTCACACAGTAATGACTGCACCCACATAATATATATTGATCAGTTAGAAAGCATTTGTAACTTACATCTCCCTCCTTTCAAAACATCACATTAATCTGCAATCATATAAATTAGCTACTACCCTTCATGAACATCACCTCACAGCCAACAAGTCCAGTACCTGAATTGAAGTGAGAACTGCAGCTACATCGTAGGCTGAGGTCCACTTGCTTTTCAAAATGTCCAAGCAAATACCACCATCCTTATAAACTGCACACGACAAAGCAAAGATCACTTCCTTGATAATTAGGAAAGATCTATTTAAACTTAAACCTAGGAACAAATTTCACTGTTTTTACACCATCAAATACTATTTAATAAACATGGAAATCAAATTGTATTTACTAAACATTGAGATGTTTTGGAATCATGAAGGCCGACTAGATATACCGAAATTTGAGGTTACATAGACAGCACTTACCATTTGGGTGAAACATGTTCGATACAAACTTAACCTTTGGAGGGGTGTCAGGGTAATCTTGTTTAAACTCGAGCGTTAGCCTGAATATGCCTACAAAATTGCAATACAAACCGATCGTGTTCAGTCCATCCAAATCTCCAAAAAAATGAAAATCTTAAATTGAGAAAACACTCACCACCATCCCATGAAGTATCTGTAGGCCTGCAAACAAATATAAGCACAGATCACTCACATCAAATCTCAGCGTATTCAACCAATCGAATTTTTAGAAGCAAAAACATGATTATGTAATGATAAATAAAACTGTAAAATGGCAGAAACCCTAATATATATACCCCAAAATAATAGCGTCCCAGAGCATAATATTTTCATCCCGCGGAGCTCCGCTAACACCTTCAGGGGGGTCATCTTTCAGCTTCTTGAGATCTTTCAATAGTCTGCTCACGCAGGTAGCCGACATCCTCCCTCCCTCGATACCACAATTGCCAAGTCGTTAGCGAAGGAAAGTTGAAGAAGAGGCAAAGAACTGTGATGACTCTTGGTGATTATAACTATTGTGAATACTTCGATGACTCTTCATTTATAGATTTTTGTCTTTAATGGGTTGGTCTCCACATTTTTTTTAAGATTATATATTTTTTATTTTTTATTTTATGGGTTATTCAAGACATTTTTTATTTGTTTTGTTGCATTCAAAGTAGTTTCAATATGAGAGATGTTAAGGTTTTAGTGTGATGGGATTTTATATTTTTTATATTTTTATTTTATTTTATTTTATTTTATGGGTTATTTATTTATTTGTTTGGTTGTATTTAAAATAGTTTCAATATGAAAGATGTTAAGGTTTTAGGGTGATGAAAGAGATGTTAAGGTTTTAGTGTGATGAGATTTTAGATGATTAATAAATATAAAGTTTATTTGATTAAAAAAATCAACAATAATAAAAATATAATAATAAATAAAGTTGGTTTAATTAAAAACAACAAAGATAATAATAATTAAGATAGCATGTTATGTCATATAAATAATATAAGATAGTAATTTCATGAAAATTTAATATGAGTAGGTAATTGCTTTATATAATTCAATGTAATATATTATTTTTTATGAAGTTATTTGGATAGGTTGATATGAATATGAATACATTTGTGATAGTTATTTTCTTGATACTAGATTTTCTAAATGTCTTTCTAACTTCAATGTTTACATCAAGAAAATAGGAAACCCTTTCATAATACTTGTTTTTTTTATGTTAATGACCTTATCTTAATGATAATGACCCTAAAATTTTAAACAATGAAAAATCATACTCAAGAAGAAATTTGAAATGATCAATTTAGGTTATTTGTGTTATTTACTTGGCCTCCAATTATTGCAATCCAAAGAAGTATTTATTTTCCGTAGTCTAAGTATTCATGTGATTCACTGCTTTCACATGGAAGATTGTAAACTAATCCCTTCTCCTTTTAAATCTAGAGTTGAACTTTTGTTCTACACCCAAAGTAGAAGCCACTTTTAAGTACTATCGATTAGTTGGTAGCCTGTTATATTTGAGTCATACCCATCCTAATATCCCCTTTGTTGTTGTTCTTATTGCCCATCCTAATATTCCCTTTGGTGTTGCTCTTATTTCCCAGTATATGCAAACAACCCATGAGAGCCATTGGTAAAAAGAAAAAAAGATACGTTGGTATATCTAGGGAACAATTCATGGTTGGTTTCACTGAACCTGATTAGGCTTGTAACCTTGATGATTGAAAGCCTACTATAGGTTACATTTTCAATGTTGGTTCCAACCTCATCACTTAGGCTTGTAAGAGTAAGAAACAACAAGAAATTTGTCTTTCTTCAACAGAAGTAGAGTATTGAGTTATAGTTGATGCAAGTCAAGAAGCCTTATGGCTTCGACAAATCCTTTCAAAGTTTGTATTCCAACAGCATGTGACCAACCTCTTGTGTGATAATCAAAGTTCCATCAATCTTGGAAAATATCTAGTTCAATATCAATGCAAGGAACGCATTGAGACACACATCAAAAATTGTATTCAATATCACATTATTAAAGTGCTCTTTTTACCTATAGATGATCAAGTTGCACACAGTTTCAGAAAGTCTCTTACCGAAGTGATATTTTCCAAAATGTGATCCATCTTAAGAGTTCAATTCATTAAGGGGGGAATAGGCTCTAATTCCTCATTCCGTCTTGTATTATCTCACCTTTGTAAATCCTTCAATCATATTCCAATTTTTTCTTAAGAGGGGATGCTAGGATATTTAGACACTTACGAGTTAGTTAAGATCAACTTGGTCTACTATGTCTTTAGATAAAAGAGTGTTTCTTTAGTATGCATGTATAGTTGTGTAATCCAATAGTCATGATATGTTCTAGACATAAAACAATCCGATGGTTCATATCCTCCTCAATATTAACACGCAATCCGTCCATGATCTCTATTTAGAGAGCATGTAGGGTTATTTGTTGAAGATCAGTTGTGAGGAACTCTTATGTAAAATATATTTTCTTTCTCATTAATATATTTCCTCAAGTGGCTACTTCGGCTGAGGTTGTGAACCATTTCCATCTTTGAGGGTTTTAACCACATAAAACATTGATATACTAATCTTTGATCTAGTTGTGTTAGTTTTTACTTAAGGTGTCCATCCTATGTATGAATACCGTGTTTTGTCGAACACTGAGGTTGAGGTTAAAAAAATGTAGGTTTCATAGAAAATAAAATACTTAAGAGGTTTTTTAGGTATGAACCTCCCCAACAAGCTTCTAGGAGGTTGTAGTCCAATGGGTTGAAAATAAAATCAAGAAATGAATCACTAAGCTATTGACATTGGATACCAAATTTCTGATCTGCACCAAAATCCTTTTAGCCACTAATGTGTACTACTCCTCCTTTAGGGTGCCTTTGCTAATGGATTAATTTGAGCTATAAAAATCCTTTACTTCTTTCTTTGGGATAAGACAAATCGAAGAAAGTATTTTCATTGAGTTAACTAGGAGCTCTATTGTACTATAAGGGAATATGAGGACCTAGGGATTATCTAAACTCAACTCCAAGCTTAGGCCTTGAGTTCCAAACAGATCATTAGATTTGTTGATGGTAAACTAGCTTAGAAGGAGTTTCTCAAGTTTAGAGTTGGAAGAGGGGCCCTCTTAAAGGAAAGTTGTTGAAAAGGGATTTCCTTAGAGACTTTACTATTCACTCCTCTTGTAGTCAAAATAAAAGGTTATTTTGTGATTAAGATCTTTTGGATGGCATGGAAAACATTAATCCCTTTCTAGATTGAATGAGCCAACTCTTCAAACATACCTTCCATTTAGTTTCCACTATATTTGTTGGTCTCTACTTATCTCTATGGATGGAAATCCCATTGATGAATCTCCTTGTTTCTCAAACTATATGCTATATCAAAATGTAATTTAAGTGGCTAATGATTTGGTGGCTATTCAGACTCAAACCTGGGTTTACTGGATTTATTTGAAGCTTAAGTTCCACATGGATGACTCATATAAAACTGTTGTGGAGTGAATACAAATAGTTTGATTCTTGATCATTGTTCTCTAATGTTTGGCCTCCCTACACTGAGAGCATGGTGGAGATATAGGAAATGGGAAGGCCATGATTTCATGAAATACAATATGACTATGGAAATGTCAAGGTTGTGATTTCATGAAATATTACATGACAATGGGATATAAGTGTCTCTTATCAAAGTCATCCCTAAAATATTGAATAAATAATATCTAGAGATGAAAATATAAACATAAATCCTAATTGATGAGGCTTATATGGAATCCTATTTTAGAACATTAAAAAACATTATTTTCTTGGTGTCTTTCCTTGAGGAGGCTCCCCTTAGAAAAAATATTAACTTACCTTGCAATTAATATCTGCAAATTTCCTCATTGCAAATGAATTGAAACCTTGAAGAATATGTTTAATTTATACATGCTAGCCCAAAATTCTTAGGCATAGGAAAAGTCTGTATGACAATCATACCTACCTACCTTTATATTCTAGTGAACGTTTTTAGTGGCCAACTACCCTGGACTTTAGATTTCCATTTTACTTGGTTACTTATTAGGTTGAAGTTTCACTTTGGAAATGGAAAATGAGGAATGATGGTCTAATTAATTACATTGTCACACCAGGATTCTCTTGTTAATATTATGGTAGCTGCGGGATGTATTTACCTCTACATGTGAACCTGATGAGAATAGAAGACTCCGGGAAGCAAGAGAAACCCTAATGAATTGGCTAATAACCCTAGAAGCCTTGTCGGCTCAATAATATAATTTATATTAGGCTATTAGCCTCCAAGAGAAGAAGTCGGCCAGAATTAATAATAATATACTGAACAGACACATACCCGGAAGGAGAAGTCGTCCCCAGTAAACTAGCATGATTACTATACAGCCTATCGTAGTCGTCCCCAGTAAACTATCGTAGTCTTCCCTCACGGCATCGTGGGTCTTCTAGAACTAGGTAATCGTTAACCTACAGTTTGAGCCATGGAGGGAGTGCTATTAGTCTATGGCAGGGATGTTGTCCACACCTCTCCCTCAACGTCTCTAGTTGTCGTGCATGACCCCTCTACTCCACATGTAAGTCTGGTCAGTAAGATATCATCATCTTGCATCATAAACAAATCATGTCAGAAATAAAATCAATCATCATAACATCTAATAAGATGTTCATATGTCATATCAACAATAATCAAAACCCAATAGTCCACTCTATGACTTGATCTGGAGTCTAAGGGGTTTCATCGATGCCTCTGCATCCTCGAGGTCCAAAGTCCTGCACACTCAGGAGAACCCCGTCAATAGCACCAATCTATGGAAAAACACAAAATAGCATGTCATCATATCCATAATGCCTCATAATCATAATCAAATTCCCAATAGTATAATAATCCAGATCACTTGCAAGAAAATTTCCTCAAAGAATAAGTTCTCTCAGTGTGGGCAAGAGTGGGATGTTACATACACCCCCTCTTTGTCTAAACTTTGTCCCGAAGTTTCACAATATATAAGTGTCGAAATAATGTGTATCACAGTATCACAAATCTAGCTATCAAACAAAATGGAAACTATTGGCGCATATCATATGTGTCCTCCCAGGTCGCCAAGTGCAGACTATAGTTGTCCCACTAGACCTTGATGTGATCTATTGTTTGACATCGTAGTTGTCGAATGCGATGGTCCAGGATGCGGATTGGCTCAGTCGTGAGCGCACACTCAATTGATACCTGCAAGGTACTCATGTCAAAACATGTGTAGGATCACTAACATAATGTCTCAAACAGAGACGACAAAGACATCGTGCATACACCTCAAGGAATCAGGAAATGTTAGTCAATAGGCCACGGGCCTCTCTTTTCCACAATCTCTCAGGATCCCACGAACCTAAGAGATATTTTAGAACCCATTTTCAAATTTAATCAAACTCTTATGTAGTTTCACCCGCAAGAATACTCGATCGCCACATTGTAACTATGATCGACACGATGCGCATCGGCATAAATCTTCGACCGATCATGCACCTCCTTGATCCCTTGTCATAAAGTTTTCATTTAATCTTCCATTTCTTGGATCGCTTTTGGTCCCACCAGGACCTTATCCTCAAGTCGATCCCAACTCAAGGCGTCTGACATAGTCGCCTCTAAAGAAACTCTAAAGGTGTCATATTAATGGTGCTTTGACAACTGTCAGTATACACAACTTCTACCAGTAGAAATAACTCTACCCAACGCTTATGTTGTTCCAATGTACATACACAACATGTCCTCTAGGATTTGGTTTGGTCGTTCGGTATACCCGTCTATCTCTGGGTGATATGCAGTACTAAAGTTAAGTTAGGTTCCCAAGGCCTATTGGAAACTAGTCCAAAATCGTCTTGTAAACATCGATCCTTTATCGAACATAATCCTCTTAAGCACGCCATGCCCTCACAATCACACTGATGAAAACTCTAGCTATGATAGGTGCCTGATACGTTGTATGCATAGGAACAAAATAAACACTCTTCATCACAGTGTCGACTACCACAAAAATCAAGTCGTGTTTCCTTGTCGTCAGTGGAAATCCAACAATGAACTCCATCTAAATGACCTCCCATTTTGATTTTGAAATAGCGTGTGGTTTTAGTAGTCCTATTGGATGTCTGGGTTCAACCTTCACCTACAAACATTCTAGACATTTGGCCACATATATGACTATGTCCGTCTTCAATCCCTTCCAGAAGAATAAGGGTTTTAAGGTCTGTCCTCATCTTTTTGACTCCAAGATGATCCAGGTACACTACTCTTTGAGCCTCTTTGAGGATCAAACTCCTCAAATCATTGTTTGGTGGTATGAAAATTCGGTTTTTAAATCTCAAAAAACCATCATCGTCAAATGTAAATCCTTCAAATATTGGTACCATCATTTTTTTTTGTCCGATAAAATCCTTTACCTCTTTGTACCAGTCATCATCACATTGTAAAGTTAGAATCTTTTCATGTAGATTCATCTGAAGAGGTAACACCGAAAATATGCATGGTCTTCGACTCAATGCATCTGCCACTCGGTTCATTGTTCCCTTTATATAAGTAATCTCAAAATCATGCTTGCTAAGAAATTCCGACCAACATCGTTGTCGCACATTTAGGTCTCTTTGCATAAAGATTTGTTGTAGTCCACAGTGGTCCATTTGTAGTTCAATTTTTTGTCCAATAAGGTAGTTTCTTCAAAATATCAAGGCATATACAATGGTTAACAAACTCCAAATCGTGCGTCGCATAGTTCTCCTCATGCCTTCTTAATTTCCTCGAGATGTAAGCGATCACCCGACCGTCTTCCATCAAGACTCTGCCTAAGGCTTCCTTGGATGCATCAGTGCATACCAAGAAGTCTGCATCCATGTCAAGGACATTTAGTATTGGTGTTGTTGTCAACAGCTCCTTGAGCCTCTGAAATTCCTTCGCGCATTTCTTAGTCCAAACAAACTTCTTGTTCTTCTTCTGCAATTCCGTGATCAGATTTGCTATCTTCAAAAATCCCTCTACGAACCGTCGATAGTATCCCACTAAACCCATGAAGCTACACACTTCTAGGAAATCCGTCGATGTATTCCATTCCATAATAGCCTCGACCTTTGTTGGATCCAGGGAGATACCTTCGCTGGAGATGGCATGCCCCAAGTAGTGAATCTTTGATTGATAAAACGAGAATTTGGACAATTTCCCATACAATTTGTGCTCTCGCAGACACTGTAGTACCAAGCGCAAGTTCTCGTCATTCTCCTCCATCGTCTGAGAGTAAATCAAAATATCATCGATGAATACTTGGAAGAACTTGTCCAAGTACTCGCGGAACACCCCGTTCATTAAACTCATAAATAACCTTGGGGCGTTTGTCAATTCAAACGGTAACACAGTAAACTCGTAATGTCCAAACTTCGTCTTAAAAGAGGTCTTAGGGATGCCATCCTCCTTGATCTGTAACTGATGATACCCTGATCGCATATCGATCTTTGAAAACACCGTCACACCCCTCATCTGATCGAACAGATCATCAATCCTCGGCAATGGATATTGATTCTTGATCGTTGCCTTGTTCAATTGACGGTAGTCAATGCAGATTCTCCATGACCCATCCTTCTTTTGTATGAAAATAACAGGCACGCCCCATGGTGACACACTTGGACGTATAAGTCCTAGGTCCAACAACTCCTTCAGTTGCATTCTAAACTCTTGTAACTTTGGGTTTGACATACAATAAGGCGTTCTCACTATTGGTTCAGTCCCTAGTTTTAGGTCTATGGTAAATTCCAATTCCCTCTTCAGCGGCATCCCAAGTAACTCCTCTGGGAAGACATCCATAAACTCTCTCACCATAGGAAGGTGTTCTAGGTCTTCTGCTACTCCCTTCTCATTTAACACAAGGATCGCATAAACATTACACCCCTTATGCATTCTCTTTCGTAACTGCAAGGAAGAGATGAACCTTAGGGAAACTCCCTGGTTCCCAACTACAATCATACGTCTTTTTCCCTTGTCATCAACCAAGCTCAACCATTTCATCTTACAATTGAGTAATGCCTCATGCGATTCCAACCAGTCCATACCGATCATGACATCATAAGATCCTAAGATCGTGACGTATAGGTTGTCCCTGGTGACAAAATCTTCCAGGTTAAGGGTACATCCCGTAACCTTCCCTCCAACCTTCTGTTTGGCTCCTGAAGCCATCTCTACGAAGCTAAAATCATCATGATCAACCTCCTTTACCTTAATTCTCCTTGGCGCTACCCCAACAATGAACTCTCTGTAGCACCGAAATCTATCAAAATACTAAGGGTTTGGTCAACGGCGACACCTAAAATTTTGAGCACAGTTGATTGGTGCTCTGCCTAGAAGGTATCCACCACTGCATGAATCTGATGGGCCTTGCCCAAATCTCCCACGGTAGTGGGTCCGGCTAATCCAGCTGCTCTAGTCCTCTCCACTAGGAAGTCACGCTGGTAATGTGGCTCTCCACGTTCCAACACACTTTCTTCGGTCCAATATCCCTGGTACTTGAAGTAGAAGATGAATCCTAACATTAATACCCAACACAAACTTGTTGACCTTAATTTTCTTGGTAATTTGGTACGAAGCATACCGAAGCATCTCCAAAAATGGGCCTCGTACTCAGGCACTGTACAACCATCCTGTCGCAAGGCGTTGAACTCATTGAGTCAATGCTCAATGAATCCCTCCTATATATACCTTTCTTGAAACCATTCCTCAAACCGTTCCCATGAAACTTCTTTGACTTCCATGTTCAAAAGAGACAGGAGTGTCTTCCATCATAGAAGAGCGCTCCCCTTTAGATGAAAGACCGCCATGTAGACCTTCAAGTTGGAGGTATAGTCGCAAAGTGTAAAGAACATCACCACATTCTCCAAACCATGCCTCGACGACTGCGCCATCCGGGGAACCAAAGAGCTCAGGAAAAATGACCTTCTCGAGTTTGCGGTGAAAGCTAACAGTAGTGGTTGGGCACATTGTGGACCCTTAGAGGTACAGGCACCCTAACCTCATCTCAGTATAGATGGTGAATCAAGGCCTCTGACCATCTCTAGAAGGACCTTGTTAGACCATCATCATCCCTTCAACAATCAAATCCAACCCAAGGACTTTTTCTTCCCCTTGGGGGTTATACTCTGAGGGGGCGGGCACCTCAGGAGGTGTCACACCTCCTTCCACGCCACCACACTATGAACCTCTATGGCGTTCTCTAAACGAGATCACCGCATGTAAACATTTAAGTTTAAAAAGTGGGAGGTTAATACTCAAGGGTTTACTATAGTGGAAATCCTGGCGATTCACAGTCGCAGGGTTGAACCAGCTCTGATACCATATGTAACGACCCTGATCGTTACGACTACAAGCGAAGCAAAAATTGCATTTTTTTTTTGTTTTAGACAGAAAGGCAGCGATGACAAATAATTGAACCCCACAACCTGATGATGAACACAAGCACATAGATCAATAAATAGACAACTACGACTCCACGCACTAGCACAAAGAGCAACTGGTTGAAACATACGTAAATCAACAGATGGAAACGACTACCCACCTGACACAAATATGACAACGCCTACAATCCTAAGGACAACATCCATGATCTCGACATAACGGCCTCGATGTCCAGTCACTAGAACCTCTATGGCATGCAAACCCAATGCATGAATGTGTTACAACCCAAGCACCAACAACAACCACAACGAACAACACCCACAATGGGAAGCACAGACTCTGGCCAAGTTATCATTTGCCTCTATCAATTAGGGCATGCAATGATCCCCTCATCAAGAATCATGTTGTCTCAAGGTGATATGTGTGACAACCACTGTGGTGCAACAACATAACTGGACCCTCAACACTAGCTAAATTCAATGCGCTAGGAGCTCAAAGGACTATCTAAACACCTGACAACTAACCCTAGAACCCAAATCGAAAAGTCGACAAGATGACTATGACATTCGTACAACGCAATAATTTCCTTACACAGCGAAATCAGTCCATACATTAATTAAAGGACATTTTTAGTCATCGAATAAATTCTCCCTCGAGAATCCATTCTACAATAAGTCTTTATTATTTAATTAAGATTTTAATTACATAAAGGTCTCACTACCCTTGTCATTTACTAACATGAAGTTCCATGTAGCCTAAGTTAACTCCCTCAACCCGATCATTACCTTGCCCAAACATACAAGCCTTAGATCAAGATAGTTGACATACCCACAATGTTGTTTATCAAAACTAGGTTTAACCATAGCCACACAGCCTAACTGTAATATCTGTCTAAGAATAGTTGGTTGGATAGCATTTCTCTTGTGGTCTAAAAAAATCGACAATGTTATCTAATAAATGAAGATGTAGTTGTCTAATATCAATAATATTTTCTCATCAAGAATAATCGCTCATAAAAAGGTTGTTCATTATAATCTAAAATATTGTTGCCTTCTTATTATACAGAATACCTATAATAAAATGTTGCCAATATATTTATAATAAATGTCACCCTAATAATTATAATAATAAATGTTGTCAATATAATTATATGTTGTCAATATAATTATAATAATTGTCACGCTAATGTTGTCAATTATAATAATTACCATTACAAGTAAATCACTATTCCTAATATTAAACATCACAAGATTCAGGCCAAAAACTCAAAATACAGAACGTTAGCCAATGCCGAAAATAAACTCAATTTTGAAAGTGCTAGCATTGAATCTTTTGTTTCAGGTGACAATTTTGTTTTTATTAGCATTTTACAGTTATTTTTCGATGCGTACAAATGTTAACCACATAGATAAATTAGTGCATCTGTATCACAAATTCTAAGATCCCATTTTAACCAGCCCACAACATTATCCATGGTTTTCTAAATCAAATACATCTCTAACGCACATTATATATATCTGGACTGTCAAGGAGTAACTCGCTATCATTAATACATTCGCAGGGTATAATAAAGTTGTTTGTTACACCGCTATCCTAAATAACATAGATATCAATTATTAAATTGTTGTCATCATATTCAACGCAGATATAAATTTTAGAGAAAGAAAAATGCAGTCACACTAAAATCGTTGTCAAAAAATCAATTTAGCAGTTCACAGGATATGCTTTCAAGGAAATTGTTGTCATGAAGAACACAACATACCCAATTGCTGCATATATAAATTTGTTGCATATAAAATCGTCGTCTACAAAGGAAAACTAACAAAGAGATTAACACAATGATATATATAATAATGATTTTTTTGTCTAAGATATAATGCTGCCTAAAGTTACAACTGAAAAATTCGTTCAACCAATCGCTGAAATCGCTCATCAATTAATCAGGGTAATTTCGTTCAAAATACACTTGTTGTATGTCAATATCTTTAAGGGGAAAAAGCAGAGTTAAATTTGCGGTTCCTCAATGCAGGTACAACAACAAATTATAATTGTACCAAGGATTGACAACGGATCATAAAACTACACATCATTAATTTAAATATGATTATACAGCCTGCATGTATATATAGCAACGAAGAGTCAACGCGAAAGGCATAAGGATCGCATTGGTAAGTAGGTAAGTATGGATATCATGGTACAATTCACAAGGGTGTTACAAACTCTATTTCAGATGTTAGATCTAGTGCTATTGGTTTCATTCGCCTATTTTCTTAATTAAATTTTAATGTTATTTATTGTGTTTGCTACTTCAATGCCTAGTAGTATAATATGCCAAATCAATCGCAAGAGTAATATGATATTAACCTGTGTATTAAACATAAGGATCAAAGTAAAATCCCAACCAAAATATTGTGTGGAAACTGGTGGAAGGCGGTGTAAAATGCCAAGCCAAACGTGGGGAGAATGTTGTCAAAAAAAGAGTAAAACGTCGTCCCAATTTTTTTTTACAGTCAACATTAAAATTGTCCCAACGTAGTCAAAAGGAGAAGTGTAATCGATGATCTTACAAAGGGTAAATCACAGACAAGTAAAATGGTAAATCGTTGCCATAATAAAATCATAAAATGCAGAATTGATGTAAAAACGTAGAGAGCATTAAGTTGTTCACGGAGAGGAATGATAAACAAAACATAGAATTACTCAATCACAAGAAGGCACAAGACTATCAATCAACCAGGAACAATCAACAGGGGTAGACAGCTGGGCAAAAACATCATTCGCTCATCATCCATGCACAAAAAAGAAGGGCATTAGAATCTATAGGTCGCTATGCATTGAAGTGACGATCGTCGATTCGGTTCCTAGTCGACTGCTCAGGAATGGAGTGATGATCTAGGTATTGGGATGAAATATAAGGCATAATCTCTTCATAATAATCAATAAAACAAGACAAAACAGTCATAGCAATCAGGGGTCGGGTTTCCAAGGAAATCAATTCAATGCAAGGAGTGTAAAGCTATGATGACTTAAGTTCTTGATTAAAAACGATGAGTAAAATACATTTCTTTACACAATATAAGTACAGTTTTGAAAGCGAAAGATCAATATTAATCTACCATTCAAAATAAAATCATGTGTACCGTAGACCAAGGTGACAGCTCTGAGTCGTGGTCTTGCATGCGCTCCATCCAACTCTCGCTTGCTGACTGATGTGACTTCATTGGTACCTCCCAGCCAATGCTAGGGGTACTCTTCTTCCCCATGAGCCCCCCGAACTGCAAAGGGGCCATGCACACTAAACCAAAGAACAACTAGCACCCATCTCGCCTCGCAAGGTCGAGCTACCACTCGTTACCCGAGCTGGGTATCCCAACTCCCACAAGAT
>JASDQU010683478.1:8407-23704 GCA_032191745.1 Picea mariana
TCATGTACTTGTCATGGTGCAGACAAAGGGAAACACTTCGCTGTTAGAGGAAGCGCTTGGTCCGTTGCATGGAGGTGTTATAACGAAGTGAAGTGTACATGCCCATTCCATCGGACTCACACAACCTCCAATCTAAGAAAGAAAGAGAAGGAAGAAGAGAAAAGGAGAATGCACCATGGGTAAGCAAAGGAAAATTAGACAGCTCCGGAGAGAGCTAAAACATATGAGGAGAAAGAATCAACAAGAAGAGTCATTGTATTTTGCAGATCAATATGATGTGTTTCTAGTTGCGGATGATGAACACGTGCTTGAGGATCAGAATGCAGTGTTGGACCAAATCAATGAATACCATGAAGAAATCAATGAAGAATTTGATGAAGTATATAAAATATTGATGCCAAATTTGCCATTCTTCTCAGGTATAAATTATGAACCTTGGGCAACTGAAATGAAACAATTACTATGGTTAGTAGATTTATTGCATTATGATCATGAAGGTTGTGTCAATTTCTATGATAAGAGAAGAGGGGCAATAACATTACAACTTATTCTATCAGCAGTGGATGAAAACATTTTGTCTACTATTTTGCGTGAATTTGGTGAATACCTAGTGCAAAAATATTTTGGGATATACTTGAAGTGAAGAAGTGGAGTGAGAATGTTGAATTTCATGACGACATTGTTGTTGAAAATGATGATAGTGTTGAAATCTTTGTAAATGAAATAGTGACTGAAAATGGTAGCATTGAAATTGCAATTATTAATGAAGAAAGTGTGTCTAACAGTAAAGTCGCATGTCATAGTAAGGAAATTCCCTATGAAACAATGTTTAGTGATGTGGTGAATTGTAAAGTTTATGTCATAGTAAGGAAATTCCCTATGAAACAATATTTAGTGATGTGGTGAATTCAAACGAGATTGATGATGGAGATGAATGTGTAACTGTTGATGAACCCTTGTGTGAATCTTTGGTAAATTTAGTCAAATTTGATGAAAACTATTCATCTCATGAAGAGTGGTCAATTCTGATGCATGAGAAACATCTTATTGATGAGTTATTGTTTGGTGAGAAGAAAAGCTCATTTGCATACACAAACCAAGTGAAAGACAATCTGATATAGCCTAGTAAAGAGGTTGAAGACATGAAACAACCAGTTGTGATAACGGTTGAAGCTGAAAATGAAGTTTATTATGCGACATCAAAGGCAAGGAAGAAAGACGAAGAAATGAAAGCTCTCTTAGAAGAGAAAAATGAAAAGAACCAGTATGGTTCTTCCTATGATTATAACAATGTTTTTGAGTGTGCAGATTTACGAGACAATAGTTCATTTTCAATAGTGAATGATTATGAAGAAAACATGGAAGAAAATGAAGATATTGATGAAGAAAATATTGAGTCAATTTTTATGGTGTGGAGCCCAGAAGAAATCAAGTATTATTATGAATTGATGTTGCAACAATCCATTGAGAAAGACATTGATGATTGTATCCAGAAAGGGAAGTACTCACTTATGAGAACTTGGAAGAATTTGCAAGCATTAAAGACAAACACTTCCAAGAACCTGCAGAAGTGTTGAGGACAAAGAACAATAGTCAGCCGCCAAGTTCCAAAATGAAGAAGAACAAAGCCAAGAGGACACCGAAGCATAACAGAGTCAAGATGAAACATATTTGGAGCATCAAGACAAGGAAGAAGCTCCATCTCCATCACTATCTGACAACAAGAAAGGCCAAAATGAAATTGTTAGAGTCAAGTTGTAAGCCTAGCTAGGACTCAGACCAACAGGCATGTTACTTATGTTAAGCATTTGTATTGTAAACAATCCATTTCTTCATTAAAGGGGAGACTTAGAAATAATGGAGATTAGTTGAGTTGTTTATTTAGGATTTAGTTGAGGTTGGTTCCAACCGTCTAAACCGAATATCATCCTATATATTGTACTCCTCATTGATTTAATAAAAAGCGCAGCGTGGCTTTGCTTTGATGGCCTTCAGGTGTTGCCTCGCCTGAGAGAAGGCAATTCCATTTCATTCTTCCTATTTCAAGTTATTCTTCATTTGTTCCCCCACCCCCACTCTTTTAGCAAATACATCACCCGTGTCTATTGTTATCCCCCACTTTCAGGGATAACGAGGAGATCATGTCTCAAGGCCCACAGGTCCTAGACATGGAGTGCCGAGAGCAGGATTGACTTCAACATGGCCCTGGAGGGCCCACCTTTTCTCTCTTCCAGCATCTTTATCTTGTCAACAACAACAACTTCCACCACCATCGGCTTGGTCCTGTGTCAAAGAGGGTTCTTACTTCATGAGGTAATTAGTTCAAGTATCATGGTATGTGTCACTTTGATCATCAAAACCATTGAATGTATGCATCTGATTCCTTTTATTTCTAACAATTGCTTGGACCTTACACTTGCCCACTTGACCATGTTTTGGGGATTAACAGGATGTCCTAGTAAGCCTGTGTCTTTTGGTTTTGGTTAGCCACTGGGAGTCGTCTCTGAAAAGCCATCGTCTGCTCCCTTCACAGCTTCACTTTTCCATCTTGTTTTCCCGCTCACCTGTCCCATTCCACTTGTTCGATCATTGGGTTGACCTATTTTTAGGGTTGCACCTTATCTAGTGGGAAGAAGGGGCTAAAGGCCCAGAAGGTAAAAGCAAGTTGGTAAAAGATAAAAGCTTAAGAATAAAACCTCGAGATGCTTCGCCCAGGGATCCCCGAGAAAACAATAAAAGGCTTCTCAACAAGTAATAAGAGGGACCCTAAAAAATCATAAAACAAGACCTAACCAGAGGATAGGGTGTCTCATCACGAGCCAGCCTATTAGGTCCATGGGTACCTAGCAGTATGACATTGTCATCAGCTGGTTGTAGTTAAATTTCTTGCATATGTTTATGATTTTGCTGGACAAAACCCTAGGTGACAAGCACACAAGTAGGTCCTTGTCTCATGTCCCCTGATAGAGAAATTTTCATCCATTGATAGAGAAGAGAGAGCCTAACTGTAGCTACACCCTCTTTGTCTCTTCATTTATTGCTAGTCGTACTATCTAGAGATCAAGAAGAAGGAGACGTCCTAGGCCTAGGTTATCTACGCTTAGGGTCATTTTTCTTCCAGGGTTTAATGAAAGAGCCTTGTTGTAGCAACACTTTCCCTCATTAGATTTTCTTTCTTGGTTTCATGCTTCATCCCTTAGCTAGTCGTTTTTCCAGTCAACCTAAGGAAGGAGGAGAGAGCACGAGGCCTTGCCATAGAAACACCAGAGTGAGCCTCTCTCCCCTAGGGTTTTGATTTTGAGGCCTTGCCTTAGAAACACCTCAAAACTCTTCCCTCTAGTCCTCAGCCGTTTTGACCTTTATCTCCTTCAACTCCTGCGCCCTTCACTATTGACTCCATTAAACCCTAAGGCACTGATCCTAAGGCCTCATACGTTGAAGTGGATTTGATCCAAGCACTCTCAAAACTTTGAATTAAAACCCTAACTTCACTAACCCTAGCCTAGACTAACCTACTAACCCTAAGTGTTGCCGTCATCCTTGGCTATTTACATCATTGGTGCAACAACATTTTGCTTTATGAGCAATTGAATGGTAATTTAGGCATAAATTGATTGAAGTGTTGATCTTTTTACTTTGAATGCCATATTGTTTCAATATTTATTGATGAGGTATTATAATTCACATTGCTATTGATAAACATTGACTTCGTCAACATTTAATACCAAATTGCTTATATAGTATTCATATAGTCAACTAGTCTATGAAGTACTAACCCATTGAAATATAACTTGCATATATCAGTTTGTTGTTTCATTGTTCTAGGCAGGTATATCTATGGGGATTTAATTTTAATTGGCCTTTGGCCAGACTATCTATTTGGCGGTGACTTGTGAGGGGGAAATCTATCCGTGTCTCATTGTCCTCTTGCCTCCTCAAAACCCCAGGTCACTGGGGGGACGTCTCCCCTGGGCCTCCCCTCCCTAAATAGAAAGAACCTTCCCATCGTGGTGACATTGGGTGGGATAGGTTCCTGTTACGCCAGTTTGAACCACAAGACTCAAGCCTTTTATCCTAACTACAAACTGCGCAATAACATTTTGGTGCCGCTGTCGGGGAACACTGAGTCAATTCTCCTCAAGACGACATTTTTCGATAAGCCTTGCCTCAGAGAGTCTTATTCTTACAAGCTTACCTGGTGACTCCACTTAGGGTGTTTTCCCTTATCCTTTGATACTTTCAGGCAAATTATCTGGCGACTTCACTAATATTTTCCAGGGTGCCACCTTACTCTCAAATCTGTGATATTTCCGAGTTATGGGATCATGGCACACTGGGAAGAAATGTATCCGAGTATTGATTTCAGAAGTTTTCAAGGATACCCAAATTACTTTGATACAAAATGGCTAAACAACTCTCCAATATTTTTGGGCCTCCCAACTCCTAACATTGTAAATTTTTTGGAGTATTTGAGCGAGATAGAGTTGGGAGGAGAGGATGCTCTTATAAAATTGTTCATACTCACTCTGCCCTCCTACTTACAAGATTGGTTTAAGGGTTGTTGCAAAGACAAGGGTATATCATCTTTCATACACCTCATCAGTAGGTTCATAGACTTTACCAAGCCACATTGCCAAACGTATAAAGATGTCCTTCAAAATCTCATGGTAGCCTTAGATGATAAAGGATTCACTACTGAGATTGTAGAAGATCTCAGGAAAGCGTATCATGATCAATATCAAGAATCCTCTAATATGAAAGACAAGGTTTTTGAAGAACATTGTCAACCCCTTGAACAGGAGCAAGACCTCTCCCATAATTCAATAGAATGTAGTGAAAATATAACTATAAAAGTGAATTGTGAGGATGAAGCACCAGTAACCGCTCCTCCATTCGACGACGCTCTCCAAGATCCTATTCCTCCTGCAAAAAATGAAGAGAATGAGGTAAGTTATTTTCCTTTCGAAATTTTTGATGATACCTTATTCTATGACTCGAACAATAAAAAAGAAATGGAGCCTTCGGAAAAACTAGAAGATGTAGAGGCAAGTCTTCCATTTAATGAAGACATCCGAGTACTTGAAGCTCCTGCATAGGAAGAAGTGAGAAAGGTGAGTTACTTTCCTTTCCAAATTTTTAATGATTCTCTATCTTATGATGTGGAAAGTGAAGAAGTTTTGGATTTTCTAAACCTTTCATGTTATGATGAAAATGGTGGCTTTGTTGATATTAATGAGTTCATACATGTCGGGAAACGTAAATGGGATGTGATTGGATATAAAGGGGATCCCATTTACGACATTAAGGGTCATTTTCAAAGGTTGCATTTACCTAAAGTTAATAAGAAGTTTAGCATTTGGCAACAAGAACATGATATGATTGTTCAGACACCCAAGGATGACTTGATGCTATGTTCTCCTGATAATTTTCGGTCATACCTTGAGGACTTTGATGATTGTTTTTTCTTAGCAATTGGATTTATTCTATGAAGAAGATTATCAACCATCATTATGCTCAGATCTTGATAAAAATGGGGAAGTTACTTCCCTGAAGCAGGATACTTGTGATAAGATTTTCCACCTCCCTTTGATCACTTTACCTCACTATGTCACTGAAGGTATGGTTTGGAAACATGTCCCTTATCCCAAGTCTCCTATAAGTCAATTCATTATGGATTTTAGGGGAAGGTTGAGTACCTTAAGAAGAAGCTTATTATCACAGTTTTCCAGCCTCCCCTTTAGGAATGGTTAGTCATCCTTTCAGTTTTTGCTAATCCCTTCTCAGGCCTCAAGTTATGAAGACGTCCAAGGTAGCCATCATTCAGATTCTTCGAGTCGGTCTTTTGAACCTTTGACTTTTCACGGTCCATTTCTGAGATGGATTGAGCACACTCCTGAGGGCGTCTCTGGCATCACTTTTTCCCTCCCACCCGCCTCCATGAGCTAGAACTTATAGTCTCCATTGATATGATACATTTTCTAACTCATGTTATTATTGTGCTTAACTTATCACTATTGTGGTCTATGATGAAGCACAAAGGCAGGTATTGTGGGACGTTGTTGGATTGGCTTCACTGGTTGTTTGACTACACCCAACAGGTAAGTACAGGTAAGTATTTTGCTTTACATTTGCATTTATGATTTCTTTATTTCAGTCTTTATTTTTATCTATATATGTTGGGGTGGCATTACCACCCTGTTTTGTTACTGATACTTCTACTTGAGATCAAGAAGGTCAGTAGGTTTTGCCAGAGATGTTGAGGTTCTCATGCACTCTACAGTGAGCACATGTCCTCGGGTTGGAGCCAGATGTTATCCCCCACTTTCAGGGATAACAAGGAGATCATGTCTTGAGGCCCACGGGTCCTAGACATGGAGTGTCGAGAGAAGGATTGACTTCAGCATGGCCCTGGAGGGCCCACCTTTTCTCTCTTCCAACATCTTTATCCTATCAGCAGCAATAGCTTCCACCTCCATCGGCTTGGTCCTGTGTCAGAGAGGGTTCTTGCTTCATGAGGTAATTAGTTCAGGTATCATGGTATGTGTCACTTAGATCATCAAAGCCATTGAATGTATGCATCTGATTCCTTTTATTTCTAACAATTGTTTGGACCTTACACTTGCCCACTTGACCATGTTTTGGGGATTGACAGGATGTCCTAGTAAGTCTGTGTCTTTTGGTTTTGGTTAGCCACTGGGGGTCGTCTCTGAAAAGCCATCGTTCGCTCCCTTCACAGCTTCACTTTTCCATCTTGATTTCCAGCTCACCTGTCCCATTCCACTTGTCTGGGCACTGGGTTGACCTATTTTTAGGGTTGCACCTAATCTAGTGGGAAGAAGGGGTTAAAGGCCTAGAAGGTAAAAGCAAGATGGTAAAAGATAAAAGCCTAAGAATAAAACCTCAAGACGCTTCGCCCAGGGATCCCCGAGAAAGCAATAAAAGGCTTATCAACAAGAAGAAAGAGGGACCCTAAAAAATCATAAAACAAGACCTAACCAGAGGATAGGGGGTCTCATCACGAGCCATCCTATTAGGTCCATGGGTACCTAGCAGTATGGCATTGCCGTTAGCTGGTTACCACGCCAGTGCAGTGACCTTTGGTTGCATGGCCAAGGGAAAGGGGGTCTCATCATGAGCCAACCGTCTCATTTCTGTAAAAGTACTTGTGGGTAACGTTGTCACCACTGGTCACCACGCCAGGGCAGTGTCCCCTGATTATCTGTTGAGCAAAAAGAAAGAAAAAAGCAATACAAAATGAAACAACAAAAGAATAAAGGCATGAATGGGCTCGGAAAGAGTTGCATCCATAACATGTACAACTCGCCTTCTACAAAGGCACCCACAGGTAACATCTTGCATACTTGACCTGCGTTGCACCCACCTGCTTGGACATCCCTTGACCACTTCATCCACTTACATGGCTTGGAAGAGGTCTCTTCCGGGAACTTCCCTTATTCAGTGGACACTAGCCCAATAGGATGCCTTGCCCTTTTCCCAAACTTGTATAATAGGTTTGGGTAACGTCTTTGAGCTATTGACTGATCTATTAGGGGTTTCATGCATATGTTTATTAATATTGATGATGAAATGTGATTGACATTGCTATGATCTCTGTGGCGGATGAGCCCATGGAGGGCGTAGCTTTTGATGTGCAGGACCATGCCCGATGGACAGGTACCATCTTGGATCGGTACACATGGGGAGATGATCAGTTCGGACCTCCATGGGGCTGAAGAGCCCATCAGGTGGATACTAAGACCCCATCAGGGGGAAGATACAGGATAGAGATGGATCCAGAGCTTTGAACCAGAGGAGAAGAGGACGTTCCACCAAAGGCACCCCGACAGAGCTTGACCTAGGGGGGATGACCCTTTCTCAGTGGAATGTTGGCCTTGGGAGGCCTATGACGTCACCATCTTGACCATGACATCACCCAACATCATGGACGTTTTGGTACGCAGACTAGGCAACAATGGCACGTGTGGCAGGTTGGAGAAGCTCGAGGAGGGCTAACGTTTTGCTCCAGGATGCCCCATCTGCCCAAAAAGGGGCTAACGGCTCCCTTGGAGGGGATTTTACTCTCTTTTCAGCTTGATTTAGGATTTAATTTGACAATTTAATGTAAAACAATATGATTTTGGTATTTTGGCTTTGTCGACCTTTTACATGACCTAAAAAGTAAAATTAGGTCATGATATTGTATAAATGGAGGATTTTCTCCTTCATTTTTTGGATCATCAGTCATTCACTCCATAAGGAGGTCTGAAATTTGCACCCTCTTAGGTATTTGGCTGATTTAGTGAGGCGCACTTGTTGAAGGAAGACATTTTTGGCATATTTTGGCATTTCTCTTGAAGGAAGGTGTTACAACTAGGGTTTGCATGGTTATTTCTTGATGAATTGTAAGTATTTTTTTGCAAAACTTCTTGAATGAATGGTTGTAGTTTAATTTCTTGCATATATTTATGATTTTGCTGGACAAAACCCTAGGTGACAAGCACACAAGTAGGTCCTTGTCTCATGTCCCCTGATAGATAAATTTTCAGCCATTGATAGAGAAGAGAGAGCCTAGTCGTAGCTACACCCTCTTTGTCTCTTCATTTATTGCTAGTTGTACTATCTAGAGATCAAGAAGAAGGAGATGTCCTAGGCCTAGGTTATCTACACTTAGGGTCGTTTTTCTTCTAGGGTTTAATGAAAGAGCTTCGTTGTAGCAACACTCTCCCTCATTAGATTTTCTTTCTTGGTTTCATGCTTCATCCCTTAGCTAGCCGTTTTGCCAGTCAACCTAAGGAAGGAGGAGAGAGCACGAGGCCTTGCCATAGCAACACCGGAGTGAGCCTCTCTCCCCTAGGGTTTTGATTTTGAGGCCTTGCCTTAGCAACACCTCAAAACTCTTCCCTCTAGTCCTCAGTCGTTTTGACCTTTATCTCCTTCAACTCCTGTGCCCTTCACTATTGACTCCATTAAACCCTAAGGCACTGATCCTAAGACCTCATGCGTTGAAGTGGATTTGATCCAAGCACTCTCAAAACTTTGAATTAAAACCCTAACTTCACTAACCCTAGCCTAGACTAACCTACTAACCCTAAGTGTTGCCATCATCCTTGGCTATTTACATCATTGGTGCAGCAACGTTTTGCTTTATGAGCAATTGAATGGTAATTTAGGCATAAATTGATTGAAGTGTTGATCTTTTTACTTTGAATGCCATATTGTTTCAATATTTATTGATGAAGTATTACAATTCTCATTGCTATTGATAAACATTGACTTTGTCAACATTTAATCCCAAATTGCTTATATAGTATTCAGATAGTCAACTATTCTATGAAGTACTAACCCATTGAAATATAACTTGCATATATCAGTTTGTTGTTTCATTGTTCCAGGCAGGTATATCTTTGGGGGTTTAATTTTAATTGGCCTTTGGCTGGACTATCTGTTTGGTGGTGACTTATGAGGGGGAAATCTATCTGTGTCTCATTGTCCTCTTGCCTCCTCAAAACCCCAGGTCACCGGGGACGTCTCCCCTGGGCCTCACCTCCCTAAATAGAAAGAACCTTCCCATCGTAGTGACATTGGGTGGGATAGGTTCTTGTTACGCCAGTTTGACCCACCAGACTCAAGCCTTTTATCCTAACTACAAACTACGCGATAACATCTATCATATTGACTCATGTTTTTGTATCACTTTTACAAGCACACTCACCAAGCAAAAAAACTAGGTCATTATATAACAAATGATGCAACTTACCACTAGACTACATCCTTGCCAATTTCAAAACCTAGGTCATCACTTCTAAGAGATGAAAAGAGAGTCAACTTTAAGAAATTGGTATTGCTTTGAATAATTAATTGATCCCTTGTGTAAATTATCCATGGCCAATTTTGAAGATGGAGATGAAAAGAGAGTCAACTTTACAAAATTGGTATTGCTCTGAATAATTAATTGATTCCTTGTGTAAATTCTCTATGTGCAATTTTGAAGATAGAGACGAGAAAGGGTAGAAAAAATAGAAAGTTATCACAAACCAATCTTTCTAATTAAATATTTAAACACATGTTGTCTAGAATCAAGAATTACACCAATGTCTCTTTGCTTTCAAGGGTATAATAATTAATAGATAAAACAATGTTATTATGTACAAAGGGAAATAAAAAGAATCTCTAAACCATTGCATTCTCATATATAGGTAACATATACATAGTAACTATCACTAAATGGACGACCCCAAAACATGCTACTATGAAGGCATTATCCATGAACTACACCGCAAAGGTGTTGAACAATGATCATAACCAATGACACTCCCATGTCCTCTAAGTGGGAAGAGGCTATCATGTTTGGGGTTCTAGAAGTGTCTAGGGAGAGACCTACAAATCCTTCATAACAATTTCCCTCTACATTAATAGATATTACTATCCTCCATGAAATTGGTATTGCCAAACAATAGTACAGTTAGGAAGTATCTTGGCAAGCAGAGTCAAGACCAACAAAGTTCACATTAATATCTTGGCAAGCAGAGTCAAGACCAACAAAGTTCACATTAACTTATAGAGATAAGTTGTTGAGTCCTTTGTTCTCTGAATCAATTACAAAATTGTTGTCAATTAAAATATTATATATTCACCTTGAGTTTTTCTGAATCTACAAGTACCAAAAAAAGGTGAAAAAGCAAATAGAAATATAACATGAAGACACGAACTCCAAATTCACAAAGAAGATAAATAAGAGAAACAAAACAAATAAGCACGTGAACATGACCAATACTTTTGTGCAAAATTCAATCCAATAATAGACATGCCAATGCATGCCACCCCGCACCACACCAATTTTTTTTTTTTAATAAGGTAAGATTACTCCTTGCCATGTTTGAATGGATGAATTATATCACTTTAAGAAATGTCACATAAAAAATAAATGAAATACCACGAGCTATAATAACTCATATTGTTGAAATTGTGATGCATGACAGAGCAAACTATAGTATACTTTGTATGATACAAAGAACTTCTGATAAGTTGTCGCCATGATAGAGTTCTGACTCCATTACAATTTATAACAGTGTACGTTAGAGCACTGCTATTTCTAAATAGCTTGAAGGCTGAAGCACATACTCAGATTAAACAGAAAAAACGTGGCAAAACATAATCTAAATTCCATACATAGCTCATTGGCTAAGTATCAATGCAGAGTTCCTTGGACTTAATCCTAATCTATATCACATGTTCCCCTTTCGTTCCCAGCGTTCCCTAGTGTCAAGCCTGTTACAATTCAAATAAGAATCAATATAAAACAAGATCACACAGTTTAGAAAAAGAACAATACTTGTGGCAAGTTAGTTACTTTGGAAACAAAATCCCAATGCACATTTAACCATCTACAAAAGAGGCAAGATTTGTATGCTTGTACAAGTATCTAACAGAATTCAAATAGACCTGATTAGAAGCCATAAATTTCAAGTTAAATGGAAAACACCAAATCCTTATATATATGTAAGAACTTGGAATTAATAACCATTGATACATTTTATTTTAAATCAAGTGACTATTATTTCCTTTCTCCAAAAGAAGGAAATATGATTCGTCTACAACTGAATTTGGCATCTTTTCTATTACCTGTCTTATAGAGAATACACAACCAGAATTATTTAGAGCTGCTTAGAACAAAATGAAAACAATTCAAACAGCTAAACAAGATTGGAAAATTATTTATTAAAAAAACTCTCTAAAAAAAAAGTGATCATAGCACACACAAGAGCTAAATACTAGAACAAAATTGTTAAAAGCAATGTTGCACCAGATACTACTGAATATAACAGAGCCCGAAACCATCAGTTATGGATTAAGTCATAGAGTTCACTAGACTTCAAGGTTGAGGTTCGAAAAATGGCGAATCTTGAGGAAAATTTCAAGTTTGTTGAGGTACGTCTTGCTGTCCGCCACTCATTGCTACTACTCCATACTTAGTACTCCTGTGCTGTGTGACCTGTGTGATGGAAACTCTTTCTATGGGCTCCTCTATACTGCTGCCTCCATTTACCAGTTACAAACTTACCATTACAGCTGACTCCTCCATACCGCCGCTTCTACAAGTGATCTGAATTATCTCCTCATAACAAACTTTGTAACAAATTAGATTTTGGCAAAGTTGAAATCAGCAATCAACTTGAAATTCAAAGGGCCAAAAGGACTCAAGAAGGTGAGATGAATCACCTTGGTGGTTGGCATTCCAAGGCAGCCCTATTACAAAAGGATGCTTTGCTTGATGGGAAAAAGGGAGGACAACTAAGGGAGATGAAGGAGGAAATGAAGAAGGGAAGTAGTAGATATGATAGCTCAAAGAAGTGGTCTACTTGATGATTGGAGGAGAAGAAGACATTGAGTCTGTTCCACTATGAGTGAAGATTGTTATTGAGCCAAGGCCATCAGCAAATTTCCTGCCATGTTTTGGACAGTGATTTAAACCACAGAAGCATTTCACCTTCAATGCATTTCCCTCGGCCGAATTGCTAAGCGTCCCACTTTTAAACTTTAATTACATGCCTCGTGGGCACCTACAGCCAGAATGGAACTCCTTTCCAACCACCTGTTGGGTCGTCAAAGGCCAAACGGTGAGCAATAGCATCTTTCATCATCTCTTTTACCTGTGCAATGCATTCTCAGCATGGGGATTTTGTCAATTCACTCAGCCATACATGCATTTTCTCAAGTAAATGCTTTGGGTGACCACTGAAGATGGGGAAAGAGTGGTGATAACACAATTTAAAAGGAAACACAGAGTTCTGTTAATTGTTGGGCACATCGCAGTGGAATGACATTTTAGTTTGGCATCAACTGAGCTAGAGAGTTATCCAGATTGTATCATTATATTATTTTTCATCTATCTTAGTACTTTCTGGGTGGAAAAATTGGAGGAATCAACTTGCAGAGCCATTTCGGCGGCTGGTCCAAATTTGGAAATTTGGGTTAAAAAAACTGTCTAAAATCTTTTGGAGCCATTTTGACGCATCAAACAACACTTTTTTTAGTCCAAACCTTACTATGGAAGAAGATTCTATATTCTATACACCGATACCTTTCCAACGGTGCAAGAATCGCCTCAATCAAAGTTTGTATGTGAAAGTTAAGCCTCCTGCAAGTTGACCTACCGTATTGATCACCATGGTGTGATTGGATGCCCTATCAGCCTCCATTACTTAGACATGTGGCGCTAGCCACGTAATGGATTTTCTAAGAACATTCTAGAAGGTCCAAAACCTTATCACAATTGAGGGTTGAGGAAGTCAAAAACTTACCCCTAGACGGCTATCGGGCTATGTTAAATATCGGGCCGCTAGGAGGAGAAGGGATTCCATTCTATGTTATCGTATTTTGTTCCATAACAGAGCAGAACAACTGGGAGTGGGAAATGAATGAGCATAATAGAGGGGGTTAATATTCTGTACCAGCCTAACAGGCCACAGGTCTCAGGTAACTCCATAGAGAGTGCCTTCTCCTTTGTATTTGCATTATTTCCATACCAAAGAAAAGAGAGTAGAGCAGCCTCACACTCTAGTTGGGTTTTCTCCCGTAAGGGTTTCCCAGAGCAAATCTTTGTGTCATTTTGTGGATGGTGCATGATTGTTGATAATATTGATGAATTCATACATGTTGGGAGATGTAGGTGGGATGTAGTTGGTTATGACCTGGATCCCATCTATGACATTGAGGGTCGTTTCCAGTTGTTGCCCTTGCAGTTACCACAACAGATTTCTTCCGAACAATGGCAACAAGGAGATGAAGTTTTTACTTGTAGTTTTCAAAACACCAAGGATGACCTAGTACCTTATTTTTTGGATGATTTTCAGTCTTACCTTGAGATGTTTGATGAGTACCCTACTGAGCATTTGGACTCTATTTATGAAGATGATTGTCAACCACCTCTGTGCTCAGTTTTTGATACAAGTAAAGACATTGTTTGCCTGAAGAAGTTTTCTCACGACTTTTCACCCCAACCACCTGTTATTACTTTGCCAGGTTTCTCCATTAAAGGTGTAGTTGGGAAATACCTTTTTCATGTTGAGTTTCCCTCCGGGCAAACCCTAGACTCCAAGGGTTGGTTAGATAATGTTATTTCCAATCAGTTTTACAACCTTCTCTTGATAATTTTCCAGTCGTCTACTAAACCTCTGTCAATTCTCTCCTTGACTCTAGAGCATGAAGATGTCCTAGGTAACCAGTCTACAGGCCCTTTGAGTCCGTTTTCTGAACCTTGTACCTTTCATGACCCTTTCTTGGATAGGATTGAGTATTTTTCTCAGAGATGGACTTGGCAGGATTTTGCCCCTCCCGCCCGCCTCCATGAGTTGGACTTTGAGATACCTGATGATGTGATATATGCTCTAACTCATGACATTTTTGTGCTTGATTTGTCATTGTTTTGGTTTATGCTGAAGCACAAAGGCAGGTATCGAGGGACGTTATTGGATTGGCTTCACTGGTTGTTTGATTACACCAACCTGCAGCCAATAGGTAAGTACAGGTAAAATTTTCATTTTCTATCTGCATGTATGATTGCCTTATATGCACATGCTATTGCTTTGCGGGGTGGCAATACCACCCCACCTTTTGTCGCTGATGCTTTCTTGTCAAGTGTGAGCAGGTCACAGGTCTACGCCAGAGATTGCTGAGGTTCTCATGCGCTCTACATTTAGCACATGTCCCCGAGTTGGAGCCAGATGTTATCCCCGATATCTAGGGATAACTAGGAGATCATGTCTCGAGGCCCACATGGTCCTAGACATGGAGTACCGAGAGCAGGATTGACTTGAGCATGGCCCTGGAGGGCCCATCTCTCTTCTTCTTCGTCAGATTTGACCTGTCAGCAGTAGCAGTTTCCATCACCACCGGCCTGGGCTTGCATCGGAGAGGACTCTTGCTCCATGAGGTAATTGGTCTGAGGTATCATGGTATGTGTCATATTTGACTGTTATAACCTTCTTATATATGCATTAGGTTCCTTTCATTTCTGATGACTGCTTGGATCTTACACTAATCCACTTGACCATCGTTGGGGTGATTGATTGGGTGACTTAGCAAGCTGATACTCATGGGTTTTGGTTAGCCACCAAGGGGGGTTTGCAGAGCCATCGTCCGCTCCCACCATCTTTTATCATTTTACATCTTATACCCCGCTCATCCATCCCATTCCCCTAGTCTGGCCATTAGGATGACCTTTGAGGGTTACATCTTGTCTTGTGGGAAGAAGGGGCTAAAGGCCCAGGGGGTAAAAGCAGCTGGTAAAAGATAAAA
>JASDQU010683478.1:26997-45232 GCA_032191745.1 Picea mariana
TAACTAGGGACAACCCCCCTTGGCTTCCCTAGGAGTAAGCCTAGACGGAAGAAGTTCTTGTCAAGGTGACAGTGTGGGCAAGAACTTAGACATTGTGTCTCCGAGGGCACACTAAGTGAGCGGGACTTAGCTCACGTCTGCAAGTGTGCATAAGGGCGACAACACACTCTATTGTCGAGCATGCTACGCTTGTTGTGTTGATGAATGTATCCATTTGAGCATCTTTTAATTCCTGCACATACAAGCAATTTCTGTTAGTATCTTTGTATCTTTGTATCTTTTGTTCACTATAACTTTGTTGTAACCTTTAGATATTCTTTACTGTAATTTTGTATCTAGTTTGTATCTAATCTAATTGTAATCTTTGTAATCTGTTGTAATTCTTGTGTAATCTAAAACCCTCAAACTATAGTTGACCCCTTTGCCCAATCTTAGGCACTAGTCTTAGTTGTCCTAGGAAAAGGCTTGATTGTCATCTTGAATTGTTGCACATTGCATTGTTGCCTTTGCATCATAGGCTAGATTTCCCCCCAACCTTATAACTAATTAAAACCAACTCCTAGAATCAAACGTTAATCTCATCTAGTAACTAGGGTCTACCCCCCTTGGCTTCCCTAGGAGTAAGCCTAGACGAAAGAGGTTCAAGTCAAAGTGACAGCGTGGGCTTTGAACCTAGGCATTGTGCCTCCAAAGACACACTAAGTGAGCAAGACTTAGTTCACGTTTGCAAGTGTGTATAAGGAGGGCAACAGGGAGAAAGGCTCACGAAGGTGTAGAAACCCTAGGCCTTAGTGCTTTCTCCTCCTTCTTTAGCTCATAAACAAGATAAAAACGGCTACCTTGAGTGATAAATGCTATGGCCAAGGAAAAGAGAGTTTAATGATGTGTTGTTAAGGCAAGGCTTCATCAATCAAACCCTAGGGAAAACGGCTCACTAAGGTGTAGAAACCCTAGGCCTTAGTGCGTTTTCTCCTTCCTTGGCTCAAAGACAAGATTAAAAAACGGCTAGGCTAGAAGAGTAGAAGTAGAGTGTTCCTATGGCAAGGCTCTATCTAACTTCAGCAAATAAAAATGGCTCTTGGCTTAACTTAGTAGGGACATGAAACAAGGACACCAACATGTGCTTGTCCCCTAGGGTTTAATCCAACAAATTATAATAACAAAATGCAAGTAAACAATACCATAACCATTGAATAAAGAATTGTTTTGCAGAAATTCATTTACATCCACCAAGCATTCATGTAGCCAAACCCTAGTTGTAAACCTTCCACCAAGAAATTTCCAAAATAGCCAAGAAATAGACTCCTTCAACAAGTGCGCATCAATTTTCAGCCAAAAACCCTAAAGTAGGGTGCAAATTTCAGACCTCACTATGTGTGAGTCAAAGATGATCTCCAAAATGAGAGTTTTAGCTCTCTATTTATACAATACCAAGTGACCTTAATAAAATTTAGGTCACCAAAAGGCCAACAAGGCCAAAATACCAAATAATATTGTTTTACATTAAATGTTATAAATGAAACCTTAATCAAGCAAAAGTGAGACGTCGTGCCGTTTCTAGGGTGACATTAACCGTTTTTAGGGCAGCATTGGCCTCTTGGAGAAAAACGTTAGCCCTCCTTGGGCTTCTCCAAGCTGCCACACATGCCATGACTTCCTGTCAAAAACATCCACAATGTTGGATGATGTCATGGGCATCCCGATGACGTCATGGGCCTTCCAAGGCCAACGTTCCAGTGGAGAGGGCACAACCCCCCTAGGTAAGGCTCTGCCAAGGTGCCTATATGGAACGTCCTCCTATTCTTCGGTGCAAACCCCTATGTCCTATCTCTACCCCCTGTTGGGGTCTTAGCATCCATCTGGTGGGCTCTTCAGCCCCATGGAGGTCCGAACTAATCATCTCCCCATGTGTACCTGTCCAATATGGTACCTGTCCGTAGAGTATGATCCTGCACATCAACAAATATGCCCTCCATGGGCTCATAAGTCACAGGGATCATAGCAATGTCAATCACATCCAATCATCAATTTTATTAAACATGTGCATAAAACCCCTTTTACCTAGTCAAGTGCTCAAAGACATTATACAAATCTGCAAGGCAAGTTTGGAGGAAGTGATAGGGCGTCGTATTGGGCTAGTGTCCACTGGAAATGGGATGTTTCCGGAAGAGATCAAATCCAAGTCACATTAATGGATGAGGTGGATAAGGGATGTCCTGACAAGGGGTGCAGTGATAGCAGGGAAATGAAAGGCTTACCTGTGGGTGCCTTTGTAGAAGGCGAGCTGCAACTGTCCTAGATGCAAATGTTTCCAAGCCCATTCATGCCTTTTATTCTTATTTCTTTATTGCTTTTTCTTTCAAGAAGCTAATTAGGGGACACTGCCCTAGCGTGGTGACCAGTGGTGGCAATGTTACCCACAAGCACTTTCACGAAAATGTGAAGGTTGGCTCGTGATGAGACCCCCTTTCTCTTGGCCATTCAACCAAGAGCCACTACCCTGGCGTGGTAACCAACTGCTAGTAGTGTCATACCGCTAGGTACCTATGGACCTAATAGGCTAGCTCGTAATGAGACCCCCCATCCTCTGACTAGGTCTTGTTTTATTATTTTATGGGTCCCTCTTGTTTCTTGCTAAGAAGCTTTTTACTGCTTTCTCGGGGATCCCTGGGCGAAGCATCTTGAGGTTTTATTTTAGGCTTTTATCTCTTGCCAGCTTGCTTTTACCTTCTGGGCCTTTGGCCCCTTCTTCCCACAAGGCAAGGTGCAACCCTTGAATGATTGACCAACCCAATGCCCGGACCAATGTAATGGGATGGATGAGCGGGAAGCAAGATGGAAAGTGGTAAGTATGACGGGAGTGGACGATGACTTTTCAGAAATCCCCCCAGTGGCAACTGAAAACCTATGGGCACAAGCATGCTAGGGCATCCTGTCATTCCCCCCAGTGGAAACTCAAAACCTATGGGCACAAGCTTGCTAGGGCATCCTGTCATTCCCCCTAAACATGATCAAGTGGATAAGTATAAGATCCAAGCACCCGTTAGAAACAAAAAGAACTAGATGCACATATTCAAATGTTTTGAGGATCAGAGTGACACATACCATGATACCCACACTCATTACCTCATGGAGCAAGAACCATCTCTGATACAGGACCAAGCCGAGGTGATGGATGTTGTTGCTGCTGACAAAGTGGAGGCACTGAAAGGAAGAAATGATGGGCCCTCTAGGGCCATGCTCAAGTCGATCTGGCTCTCGGTACTCCATGTGTAGGACCTGTGGGCCTCCAGACATAATCTCCTTAGTTATCCCTAAAAGTGGGGGATAACAGGCCCATGGAAGCATAGTGATCTCTTTTATGCTATATCATCTTTCATTTGCAAGCTCTATCTTTTCAAGTACTTGTCACTAGTTTATAATTTTTCACAAGCACTTCTATCTTATTGCAAATATCATGGGCATGTTGTGAATGGTTTAAGGCAACTTAATTTTTCTTTTCTTGCAAGTATTGTTCAAGTTCTTTTCATGCTCTTTTAAGCAATATCTTGTGGTTAAGCACTTTCAATTCCTTGCAAGTTCTCAATTTCGTTTTTGGTTCAAGCACCTAACTTTTGGCACGCAACATCTTGCCCAACACACTCACTAACTAATCAACCTTAGTTTCATAGGCCTAAAATTTACTAGACTTAATAAGGCACTCATTACTGACCCAACTTTGTTGCTTAAATGGGGATTGAAAGGAAGCAACGGAAGGTGATAGGTCGAGGACGATCTCGTGGCACTCAGCGTCCTTTCCGGGAGTACTTCTTTCCTTGGGTTGACCTGTGGAGCTAGGGTGGGGCCTTGTTTGCCTCAGTTCTTGAGCACCCAGCAACTACTTGGTACAAGCGGGGGGAGTCTTGAGGTTGACACTTAGTTAGGATCCATTTTTAACTTAATAACTTTAACAATCCTTAATCCACTTTAACCATTGGGGCTTTCACTTTGGCACTTACATTATCTTATGGTTTACATTTAAATCTTGCAAGCTCTCACTTCTCGTTTACTTTCTCATGCAAGTTTATTTTGAATGTTGTGGATAAATAGCTAAGTGGTGTTAGTTGCGCCCTTGCCCATTGGAGGCCTTTTTCAAGCATTTCAACTCTCATTTTAAGTTGTGTGTTGACCATTTGGTTTGGCCCTCCTTGAAGTTGTGCCTTGGAGGCACTTCATTGTTGGGCTTTCTGTAATTTGTGTTGCCATTGAAAGCAGTCACAATAGAGTTGTGCATCCATTGGAGACACTCTATTGTTGAGCATGTTAGGCCTGATGTGTTGGTAGTTCCTTTCCATTTGAGTATCTTCTTTTCCTGCACAATCAAGTAGTTGGGTTAGTATTTGTATCTTTGTTTATAACTCTATCTTTCATGTACGTTGTGTTTAGTTGTAACTCTTAGATATTCTTTGTTGTAGCTTTGTACCTATTTGTAATCTTTGTATCTAGTTCTATTGTAATCTTTATAATCTTGTGTAAGCTTTGTAAAATCTATCTCCCTAAAACTCTAGTTGACCCCTTGCCCAATCTTAGGCACTAGTCTTAGTTGTCCTAGGAAAAGGCTTTCTTTTCATCTTCAATTGTTGCACATTCCATTGTTGCCTTTGCATATAGGCTAGATCTTTCCCCCTAACCTTTAAGCTAATTAAAACCAACTCCTAGAATTAACATCTAATCTCACATAGTAACTAGGGTCTACCCCCCTTGGCTTCCCTAGGAGTAAGCCTAGATGGAAGAGGTTCAAGTCAAAGTGACAATGTGGGCTTTGAACCTAGGCATTGTGCCTCCAAGGACACACTAAGTGAGCAGGACTTAGCTCACGTTTGCAAGTGTGTATAAGGACGACAACAGGCCATAATCATGACAAGCAAAGCACTTGACCTTGCTAAGGTCCTTCCTCCTAGGCTCTGGAGATGCCTCTCTCTCTGGAGAACCTCCTCCTCTACTCCTAGTACGGGCAACGAGGGCCTAATTCTCATCACTGCTGCTCTTCTGCATACCATTCCTAGACTCCAACTGAGTCTCTTCCTAGATACAATCTGTCCATAGTCGGTCAAAGTTTGGCAACTTCTCTCGTGCACAGATCCCCTGCACAAATGGTTCCCAAGACCCGGGAAGACCTCTCAATGCTACATTCACCAACTCAGCAACCTCAACTGTCTCACTGATCGCCGCAAGTTGATCTCGGATCTGAGTAATCTTCATAAGGTAGTTCACAATTGTGTCCCAACTGGACATCTTAACAACTTGAAGTTGATGCTTCAAATGTAACTTCCTGTTTGTATTCTCATTTTGGTATAAACCCACCAAAGCATCATACATTTCCTTGACAGACTTCTTAGAAATGTGAGGAATCAGGTGATCCTTCACGGATTCTAGCAACACCCGCTTGGCATTTACTTCTTATGAGCTGCCAATTCCTGCGGATCAATAGGACTTGCAACCACACCCTCAACATATTCTTTGAGGTCATTCTCCTCCAACAGAAGAACCCTGGCCTTCCAAACCCGGAAGTTTGTTGCCCCTTCCAACCTGTCCTCAATATTCAAGGTGTTCATCATTTTGACCTGCCCAGAACAAAACCAAAAATCTGCTACAACAATTTTGTTGTGCCTCCAACTGCAGTAGCAAAAGTGTCTCAAGAGATGACTCCCTCTCTTCCTTCAAAGCCTCGGCTTTGATACCATGTCAATTTTTCATGCAACTCTATGCAACTAATTTCAGATCAGAAAATTACTTCCAATGATCAAATAGTAAACCCTAGCTATTATCATTGAACAATTTTACACTAAAATTATTGACGAAAATTACAACAGCGGAAAACAACAAGATCAGAGATAAATCAACCACACATTTGAGAAACAAAAATTTTTGTTGTGTAAATTGTCAAATTCATAAACTTCTGATGGCAAAATCAGCCTTCCCAGCTTACACAATTTCAGCAAAAATTTGAGGACAAACTTGTTCTCTGAAAACCAAAAATCGACAAACTTTACCCAGGACAAAATGCCAATTGGCAACCTGTTGCAGACCACTTGTACGGCCTGCTAACATCAGTCGTACGGTTGTTGACGTCAACAGTACGAACCTACACACTTGCCCAGAAAGTTCCACACGTGCGGACCTGTGTAACCTATCTGTTCACACATGTGGACCTGTCACACGTGTGACTATACGACCTGTTCGTATAGTTCTGCTCACACGTGCGACTTGTCCTCACACGTGTGAATGTACTTCTTCTCCCACACGCACGACCTGTTGCTCCTCTCCTCCTCACACGTGTGACCTCTATTGGCTGAAAACAGAGACATAAATTTTCCAAGAAACCCTAGGCTAGATTGCCAAAATTGCAGAATTTTCCCTGGCTGAAATTTCCAAGCTCCTAGCACAAGTGCACTCTCACTTATGCTAACTCCATAATGACACAATGAGATTTGTCACAATCTCTCCTCTCATTTTATAGGAGTCTAATGAGTGAGTTTAGGAACCCCTTCTAAACTCAACATTTAATTAGAATATTGTATTCCTCTTTGTGGGTGTGACACCCCAACACAAGCCACAAAGCCCATCACAAAGCCCGAGAAGCCCTAGCTGCATCCCAAGGGCGTTTTCCCTGAAACGAAAGAGTAAACTGGTGCCACGAAGATTCCTACATGCCTGACACCATGGCCCCTAGTGGGAATACCTCCTGAAGCTACAAAAGCTTCAACAGTAATTATCCTTCAAAATGATGAAATTAACCACTAAATGGTTAAATCGGCCTCAACATGTGTGCACAAAGACTAATACTTTAATTAAACCATAGTCCAACCTCCCAATACTTACCAACTAATTAAATCAACATGAACATGTGTTCCAATGAGGGGTGCACTCCATCAAAGTGTTGTACCATGTAAATAAAAGATGTCTTCCCTAGCAAAACCCGACCATGATAACAACAAAACATAAAGCCCAACCTAGGATGCACCACCACCAAGGGATTAATACATCAAATATATCATCCAACCTTAGGAAAAGGTTAGAACACCATCAAATCATATGTAGTACCCCCCTCCTAACTCAAACTTAGGCAATTACACATCAATAAGGGTATATATATCATCAAATACACCTTCCCCCTAGGTGATGTCTAGTAAATGTTATATTATTAAGATATACCACCTAGGAGAATCCCACAAAGGAAACATGCATCACGCCATCATAGCAACAACATAGAAGAAGGTGACATAAGAAAGTGCTAACCCATCCAATCATCAAGCATGTCCCCACCACACATCCAACAGAAGAGAACCATGTAGAACAGCCCTCCTAGTGACACAAATAATAAAACATCATCACATATAGTCACTAAGAAACTCAAACAACATCATGGAACATCTACCTCCTAACACCATCATCTAACCCCTTGGGGTGCTAGAATCATCATTCACGAACAAGATTGTAGCACATCCAAGATAAACAAGTATACCAAAGCCACACCATGATGAGATAGCATGCTCCATAACCATCAAATGTGCATGCCCCATAACCATCAAATGTACAACCAAGGGGTGATCAACAAGGCAAGCACACGTGAGAAGACCACCAAACCAGTGTTGCCAGAAGCGGGAGCGTCGGAAGCGTCATTTTCCAAAAATCATCGGAAGCGAAGCGTCCGGGAAGCATCTGTTATATATATATATATATATAATTTTTTATATATATTGCATTTATATTCAAAAAATATGTAGAAAGACAAATTAGCTGCAGAATATATGAAAACATGTATATTTGTACATCAATATAGATAGAAATGGCATTCATACTACATAGTTCATCAATGATTAATCATTCGAGCATCAACCATCTAGATTCTAGATTCTAGCCAATCTTGGTAGTGGTTGACTTGAGTCCATCTAGCCAATCATGAGTCCATCCTCCTCCTCCTCCCCTATATCCAATGCAATCCGTGCATTTGTTGATGTGGAGGATGACCCCTCAAGAGGATCACCATCATCAAAAATTATAGACTCTAGTACTAGTTCATTAAGATCCAAGTTGGTTAATGCCAACTCAACACTGTTGTTCAAACCCATATCATCAAGAAACACATCCCACATCTTTGTCTTTCCCTTCAACCACTCTTCTCTCTGCCTGTAATATGTATATAAGACGGAGGTTGGTGTGCACATACACCACTCAATCACTTGACACGATGACAAAAAGAAGAGTTCAACAGAAGAGTTTATACTTGAGTGAAGGGTACATTTTTACTGGGGTCGTGACAAAAGAGTTCAACAATCAATGCCACCAACATCGAGGTACATAAAGGGCTTGGTTCTCTTGATTAAATTTCAGTTCCATACCCTCATACATGATAGAATCCAGTGGAAACATTGCAATCTTGCCAATCTTGAAATCCTAAAAACTGTTAAGTCTGCTGAATTTTGAATGGGACCTAAAATTCTACTTCCTCCATATGAAGTCCAATGAGGTTGGAACCACTCTCAAACATCCTGAAACAATTAATGGTAATGTTAAAAATTTAAGTAAAAGGATGAAAATGAAAGATAAAGGAGAAGATCTTTATACCAATTTTACAGACTATGGAGATACCAATTTTACAGACTATGGATCTTATAGCATAACCGAGCTTTACACTTGAGATCAGTGTTTTTCGTTCACAAGTTCCCGAAGGCGAGTAAAGAGGATACACACTGCTCGACACTACTAAGACTTAGACTAGACTCTCTCTCAGTTCCCGAATTCCCGAATGAATGAAATGAGAGGGGATGAGTCTTATTTATACAATTTTGAGTAGGTTACCGGTAACTATTAACCTGCAACTGCCGGTGACAAAAGATTCCTTCAAGTGGATGGGGCAGCTGTGGACTATAGCTGTTATCTCGTCCCTTAGAGGCTCGGCCATATGGGGACCCATATCGACTTTTACGGAATGACTTGACAAAAAGGCAAATATTCGCAAATCTAATTATACGAATATATATCTCAGATCACATGATTACACTGTGGAGTTCTACAGGAACCCGCGGAACTGATGGGACACCACTTTCGGCCCGTTAGACATGAATGGAATCAATTATTACAAAACAAGGACCTCATGGCCCATCATGCTTCCATACGATTTATTATATTAAACTCAGCTACAGAATCAAAAGAGTCTTCACTGTCATATCCAAAGTGACTGCTTGGTGGAGAACTATGATCTTTTGAGAATGGAGGAAGTCCGCTGAAACATTTATAAAAAGGTGATCCTTGCATAGCAGGTATTAACTCATCTTCAGGTACGCATAAGTCACCAAAATATTCACTGAAAACTTTATAAGATGGGGGCTGTGATGGTGTTGTCTTTTCAAACTGAAGCTCACTTCCTAAGAATGATAAGTTGAAAACAAACCATCCTTCATGATGAGTTGCTTCTTCGATTTCTGCTCTGAACCATTGGATAAAAGCTTCTTTACTTGCTTCAAAGAAATCAGCATCTCTGGGACAGTAGGTCCAGTATAAAATGTATAACCAACCAGACCACCAGATAGGGGTATCTTTAAATGTAGAGCATTCAAAGACTATCCAGCATGATCCATCATATTTAATTTGTAGCATGATCTTGCAATAATCTTCATAAGTGATGCAAGGTGTATACAACACGAAATAGACTTGTCCTTGGAATGGTCCTCCAGACATTATGCCTCTAGCCACATTATGACTAAATCTAAAGTAACTATAATAGGAATGTTGATGGTTGCAAGATTGTACCCAATTATTCAAAATATTTATGCATGCAGGGCTGGACTTAATACTGCAAACTAAACAATCAAAACGGTAACAATATTTACAATTATTACACACTAGGATCCATTTGAATCCTGGTGGAGGAGCATCTCTTATGCTCAAGGAGGATGAAGCCATTTGATAGTTTTATCTTTGTCTTTTGATGGAGCTGCTTCTCTAGTAAGCAGATCAGCAACACAGTTGTCTTTAGCAGGCTTGTAATGGATTTTACAGTCAAATCCGTCAAGCCACAAACTCCATCGCAGAATTCTGTTGTTTCCCTGTTCCAACAGACGTTGATTAGATAACATTCCCTTCATATGCTTCAGATCTGTTCTTACAATAAAATGTACAAATTTTAGGAACAATCTGAATTTCTTGATGCCATTTTTAACAGCAAGAATTTCTTTATGCGAGAAAGGGTATCTTGACTCAGTATCACTAAAACATCCAGAAGTGTATATACAAACTTCTTCCAATTTAGGACCATTTTTCTGCAACAGTACTGCTGCCCAAGTATCATTAGAGGCATCAGTTTCTAATACCAACTGAAAGGTCATATCTGGAAGATAAAGCTTAGGGAGATTTTGGATCTTCTGTTTAATTATTTGAATAGCTTGAGTCATTTTATAATTCCATGGTAATGCTTTACTCAATCTTTTCTGGAGTATCCTGACATCCTTTGCTTGATTTTCATAGAATTGTCGGATGTAATTCAGACAACCAAGGAATCTTTGTAGTTGTTTCTGGTCAAGAATTTCGTCAGGGAATTCTGAAAGCTTTTTCAAAATATGATCTTGGAGTTCTACTTCTCCTTTGGATAGTATTAAACCAAGATACTCAATCTTTGTCTGTGCCCAACAAAGTTTAGAACGACTGAGCACCAATCCATGTTTATACAAGAGGTCATAGACAACCTTCAAATGTTGTACATGAGCTTTGCAATCTACAGAACACACAAGCAAATCATCAATATATACAATTACAAAATTAAGATGTTTGAAGATGTCGTCCATCCGTTTCTGGAACTCAGAAGGTGCATTCTTCAAACCAAAGGGCATGACTTTCCATTGATATTGACCATTTGGGACAACAAATGCAGTTTTGTATCTGTCTTTAGGAATTATCCCAATTTGCCAAAATCCACTTTTCAAATCAAATTTACTGAAAACATTACACTTCCCAATCTTTGAAAACAACAATTCTTTAGATGGTAAAGGAAACCTGATAGGGAGGAGAGCTTCATTCAAAGCTCTATAATTTATTACCATTCTAAGTTTTCCTCTTTTCTGTTCACTGTGTTTGTTGACATAGAAGGCAGGACAAGCCCAAGGGTTCCTACTTATCTCTATCAATTTTCTTTCTAAAAGCTCTGTAATCTCCTTTTGGCAATAATCGCATTTTGTGGGAGACATATGATTAGCAGAGGCTTTTTGTGGTTTAGGAGTGTAATCTTCCTTATAGGGCAGACTGAAGAAATATTTTTCTCGTGTCCAAAAGGCATTTGGATAGTCGGATGTGCAATCAGATTCTATCTTTTCTTTGATATCCTTTATCATTTCCATACCATGCTTTTCAGCATGACCAACAATCTTTTGGATATGTATCAGACTGCTTGCAGATTTCTCAATTTGTTGGAAAGTTTGTTTCACTGCAATTCTTGTTTCATAACAAGACTTGCTGGGTACTTTGACTGTTTTGCCCAAAATTGTAATCTGTACAAAGTTACTACCTATAACAAAAGGTAAACATTTATTTACAAAATCTTGTCCTAAGAGTATATCTGCACCAGTATCATAACAGTAAAGTGTAACATATACCTTTTCTTCCTGTATGGGTATGGGGAAATCTGGAGCAATATATTTGATCTTTATCTCAGATTTGTTGACAGCTCTAAATGAGATTTCTATTGGCTGCCAATAGTATGATGGTATAGCTCCATGCTTAGCACAGGAATTCATTGCACATGTATCTAGTTGTGCATCTAAGGTGTATTGCAGATATCCTTGGACTTTTATATTTACAGGGATAACCAATCTATCATCTAAGCCATTCACTTGCTTAGACTCAAATGGTTCAATTTCTGTATCTTCATTGAACTTTCTCAAGAAAAAAAGAGATGAACAACTAGAAAGAGAAATTCATGATCTTCCTTTTGAAGATCTTCTCCTTTATCTTTCATTTTCATCCTTTTACTTTAAGAATTTAACATTACCATTAATTACTAGGGTGGGTCGAATGGAGGGGGTGGGGACCTCTTTAAATAGCACTAGTAAGGCAAAATAACCCTCAGCTGCACACCAAAACACCTCATTCCCCCTTGGAAGCGTGCGGGATTTCCTTGGAAGAGTGAGTGAAGCGCGCTTCAGAAACCAAATTTTTGAAGCGCGCTTCGGAGGGGGACGCTTCACAAATGGCAGGAAGCGTGCTCAAGAGCCCCGAAGCGCACTTCCTAAATTTTGAAGCGCGCTTCAGCCCGAGCTTCCTGGACGCACCCGCCCGGATCGAGCTTCGGGGCTTCAAAGCAGGGGGGGGAAGCTTCTGGTAACACTGCACCAAACCAACAAGCATAATCATCCAATTGAGGAGAAGTGAGAGTCCCCCAACCAAAGACCTCCATCAAATAATCCGATGCCATGAAAAGAAAGGGCTCCATGAAGATGTATCACCCCAAGCCGATCCAATGCTCCAAGAAACCAGCCACAAATCTCCATCAATATGATGAAAGTAACAATAAGGAACTTCATAAAATATGTGTAACATTCCTAATGCTACATACAAAATTAACTGATATAATTATGAGTTTCTAGCAGTTTATAATGATTAATGCCTTCACATTCAGCTGCACACTTAATAAATTCTCCACAGACAAGTGTAATAAGTTATTTTGAAGCACTCTTCTTCAGCGCAATTCCAATGCCTTCACTCTTAAAGCATTCTTACTATACTGCCATATCCCTAGGATGGTATTTCATTCCACATTATAATCTCCTTTTCTAAAGGGAAATATTGAAGTTATAAATAATAGAAAATTCAACAAGTTCAAGTTCACACTGAGGATTTGACAGCATACCACATAATAGTCTGTTTCACTATCAGCATAGAAACCTAAAGTAGGCAAAGTAAAACAAAGAAAAGAGATGTTGCATCCTCCTGATGGAATAGTTTTCCCACCTTATGACTACAGGGATGTGATAACAATCAACATACTTTAAATGCTTCATCTACCAAGTAACAGAATGGTAAACCATCATAAGTTATTTTGCAGCACCGGAAAACTTCATCTTGTAATTCATCCTTATTTCTAAGCAGCAATGTGGAAGGCATACCCCCAATGTAGCTTCTGTCGCCTTTTCCATGGCAATGGCACATTTTGTTCCTGAAATCAAACAAGAATTGTAACCAGTAAGGAAAAACAAGGGGCAAAATAAAAGGGTCAGGTTAGAGAAAACAAGGGGCAAAATAAAAGGGTTAGGTAAGAAAAAACAAAGAGGAAAAAATAAAAAGGTCAAACTACTTTATCTCATTTTCTTTGTTAGACAATAGTCTGCTCTGCTACCAAGTTCCTCTCACATGCATATTGTCAAACAAAAGCTGTTTACCTTGCTTGTTTTATGGACATCCACATTCTTAACATAATGATACGATTCTTCTGGAACAATGCTTTCTGGATCTTTTTGGGTAATATCATCCTTAGTGATAACTTCACTAGCTTTGGTGGTTTTATCTGCAGTTGTCTTTCCTTTAGCAAGTGAATGTAATTAGAATTCACATAGATTTGAGCATTCTAACCATATAGATTAAATTTTGCAAAAGATGTGCTATTACTCCTGATAAGTAGACAGATCTAACAAATCAATACCTTAAATGCACAAATTTATGTACCTTTCATCTTTTTAAAGCTTGAAGTAGTTTTTTTAATCTGTAAACGTCTCCTGCGTAACTCCTGAAATAAACAGCATACCCAGCCAGACAGGGACTTTATAAGTTCTCTCAAATTTATGTAAAGGTGGAGGCTTTTGAACTATCATGTATGCAGCAATGATAGAGATACAATAAGCTAATTTTATTAATGTCCAAGAATCACCAAAGAATAGGTCAATGGGCCAAGAAAATACAGTCACTGAACATTGTAAGTGAGTGCCAAGAAAAAATAGTCACTGAACATTGGTAACTTAGTGCCAAGATCACTCATAAATGCTAAAATATGAAAAGATACAACACAGGAAAACAGATGAGAAAGGGTGAACCAAAAAGGTAAAACCTTAGAAGAGAGTGGACACTAATCAATATCAGAGATAGAAATAGAAGAAGAGGAGGGAGTATAAACATCCTTTTCATCATCAATCTCTGGAGGAACCCATGCAAAGCCCAATGATGTCCTCTGGAGAGTGCCACAAGCTGAGAGCTTGTCTGGGAGAACTTGCAGCATGAGAGCATTCCACCGAAACTCCCCTAACATTTGAGGAGAAAGTGAAGAAACTAGTGATAGGCGTCTTGCCACTCAATCTAGGCTAGGGAACAGCACTACATAAGGAGCGGGTGTGACCATGTGACCTCTTGGAGGTGAGGCATCTACTGGCATAGCAGGAGCATGTGTGTTGCCTCGCATATCTCACATCCTTCACATCCATGGCAGGGAAGTCTGCACAGTGCTTAACACCTCCAGACAGCGAGATAGGCCAGAAAAAGGAGGTAATGAGCCTAGTGGTGTAGGGTCCAGAAGGATCCCACAAGATTTGTTATTTATGAGTGTGTTAGCGTCGGAAGTCACTCCTGGATTGCTTGCAGGAGCAGAGCTCGACACCCATCAGTTTAATGTCACGTTTTGTTTATAAAGGGGTGATCGAATGGAGATAAAGACTCGAGGAAATATTACTCTAACTCAGGGACTGGGTCTAGCATGTGTGGGACAAAGGAGGTCTTGATCCAACTTCAACCAGTGGGTTGATTAAAAGATGATCAGGTGGAGGACTTGATAAGAAAGGTGAACAAACAACTTTGGGCAACAGGGTTTCGGCAGTTTGCAGAAGAAAGACTCTGAATGCAAGATCCGCTTGGTTCAGAGTCTCAAGAAACTGAAAGGGGACTTGATTGGATCCTCCAATTCCAAGTCACTCAGCGCTGGGAAAATCACAAGAACTGATTAGAGACAGCGCAACCATTATAGTGATCCATTACAACATCATCCTATAATGGCTACAGCTCGACTGGATCCTCCAATTCCGAGTTGCTCTAACACAGTGTAAACAAAAGCATGAAAGAAACCGGCATTCATAAGGCAAGAAGTCTCAAAAGTCCATACATAACCAGATTAACAGTGCTTCGTTAAAATTTTACAACCGGGAGCTCTGCTCAACCATCGATCCTTACAAGAATGGCGAAAACGCCTACATATACTCAAAACAAAACACAGCAGCGACAACGAGATACTGCATTAATAACATTGCGTCTACATGTCTTCTGACAGTCTGCGCATGCAGACCGGACGATCGTGCGCCTATGACAGACGCCATCTTAATCTGTGCGTGGCTCCAGCAAGGGGAGTCGCTGAGCCATTAAGTGTCGAGCTAGCGTGTTCAGACTTCCTTCGGCTAGTCGAGGACTTCGGCATGGCATTTTTGAGGAAATCGATACACAGGACTTCCTCGGGCAAATGGTTTGCCAGACCCTCCATCCCCTCACTTAATGAGGTTTCAACCACCCGCTCTTGTCGTTATTTACTTCAGACGAGAAACAGTATGGAGATCGGATCCGATAGCGCTCGGAGACCGCGACGATCCTCTCTGCAACTGAACTCGGTGCCTTTGGCCTTCTTTATGCAGCTCCTTCCTTTCCTCAAGTGACCATGGGTTGTGACCCTATGCTTTCGGCATTCGCGGATATGAAAGGGCTAACCTTTGTTGATCGAAATCGCGATGCGCGATATGCCGAGGCGGCTCAATCTGTTGCCACGCGTCTCTTTGAGATCTGACGGTCTTGAACTCACCTGACGCTGCCGTGGGCCCAGGTCCAAGACTTTCCCGGCACCTCGCGCATCGGGATATAACAGAGCTGCCTTTTGCGCCTTAGAGTCGTGATGGGCGAAACACCGAGATGGCTCTATTTGCCACCAGGTGTCCCCTCTGGATGGACGGCTGAAAACACTTCGTGAGACCGCAGGCCCCAGTTCTGGATGCCCTCGGCACTTCGCGTCTCGCAGCTGGGAGGAGGCTGGTCCTCAATCTTCAAAGTTGCGAGGGGCGAGGAGGCGAGGAGCCTAATTGCGCACCACGTGTCCCTCTTTGATGGACGGCTGAGATCTTCTCGGCAATACCGTGGGCTCTTTTTATTGTCGGTGCCCTCCACACGTAACCGTTGGCTAAGGCTTAAGTGCTAGCGCCTCTCGCAACTCGCGACCTCGCGAGTTGGAGTACCGAACTTTGGCATTCTCCCCTCGCGAGGTCCCGAGACGCGATGGTCAGCGAAGGTTGACCCCCTCTGGGCACTTTTCGCAACTCGCAATCTCGCGCAACCAAAAGATAGGATCTGCCCTTCGAACTCCCGAGTCCCGAGTTCGAGAAGTAACTATTGCGCTTATACTGATCGCGATTGGCGCCCCCTTGAATAATTGGCGCGACTCGATTAATCTGCGATTTCCCATCAATCCGCTGCTCTGCTCTGTCGCTGAATCCTTTCCGTTGAAGAATGAAATGCCCGCTCGCTTGATTTTTAAGTCTGAAAAGAACTTCTTCTGTGTGCTGCGCTTGGGGGCTTCTCATGCAACCTGCAGATCTAGGTGCTCTCGAGCCCGGAACAAGAATTATCGCTAACACTAAGCTCCATGGGGGATAGAGTCGTCCCTGTGATGCTCTAAGAACTCATTCTGCAGCTTCAGTGCCTTGCCGTTGGGCTATGGAGTCAGGCTCAAAATATCCTACTGTGAAATATATGCCGAAAAGTAAACAAAACCAAACAAACTAAACATAGACGCTCCAAGGAGCTTATTTATGTACAATCCTAAATTAATAAAACCCTTTACATGGGGCTAGGTGAAAGAAAACTTCCACCATAGCCATTCAAGCAGCTTCCTGGATAGAAGCTCCTTCCTTCTGTCGATGATTATCAGCGGATGGTGTAACCGTGACAGCAGAGCGATTACACTCTTCAACTCCTCCTTACAGGCTGGAGTTGAGATGAAATAGGGCGGCTCCAAGGCATAGGGGAAATGCCACTCCATGTACTTGCAGACTGGGTCATAGAATGAGTGGCAAATTCGAGAAAACGGGCGAGAGACACTCTCCTCTGCTACACAGTTGTTCACCTGTAGCTGAATGTCTCTGATAAGCACAGGTTGATGGTGGACAACTGACGTAGGCTCGCTGCTCTCGGGCAGTGGCTGCTCGCTGACTGGCTCTGCGCAGTCTGTAAACTGCATCTTCGACTGCTCCTTTGGTTCATCTGGTGCCTCTTCTTGGCTCTCCCAAGGGTCAGAGTCATAATCATCATAGATGGGACCTGTGGGAAAGCTCTGCTTTTCAATTTGCTGCTCAGGGGGGTTGATTTCCTCACATTGTCTTTCATTTGTGAACAGAGGAGAAGGCTCTGCAGTCTTCTTTTGGAAGTTCTGGGTGTCCAGCTCAGAACCTGATTCATAGCTGTCATACACGGGCTGGCTGCTACCCAGGTCATCAATCTGTGATGTGGGGCTCTGCTGCTCCTCAACTGAATAGTCGTTAAAGCTGGGTGAGCACCAGACTTCTTCATCTTGCAAAAAAGGAACGATCTCCAGATCCTCCTTTTCAATCCCAAATGTAAATACATCATGGGAAATCTCGTGAAGAAAAAGAGAACAGTCCTCTTCCCCAACTATCACTTCATCGCTTTGATCTGAGATAGCAAGCTCATCGGGGGCAGATGCTAACTCACCAAATAAATCTTCAACAATCTCTTCAAAAGAATTGCTCAGAGCGTCTGCCTCAAGGACTGGAAAATCCTCTGCACAGTCTTCATATTTCAACCCTTCTAATTGGGCAGAGAGATATTTCACCTGCTCCATCAGCGTACTCAGGGCACCATCCTCCTCCCTGGGAACTTCATCACTTTCATAACCTGCCTCGGATGCAGATGAATGGGGAGGAGAAAGGACTAAGTTCTGATCCAAGTCACCAGGATCCTCCCCACAGCTTACGTCAGAGACAGCTTTTTCTTGTATAGAGTTGTGGTATCCCTCACAACAATTATGACAAATTAACTCAGGGGGATACAGCCTCTGACAATAGGCGATGAAAGTTGCATGGAATCCATGGAGTGAAGAAATGCTAGCAGGGGGTAAAGAATGGTACCATTTACGCGCATCCCCTGCTAACGAGAACATGAACATCTTCAGTAACACATCCTCATGATGTATCTCCCACTGACGCATGAGTTCATGAAACTCACTGAGGTG
>JASDQU010683479.1:34814-71859 GCA_032191745.1 Picea mariana
CCATGTTTCTTTTCCTTTGTACCATAAGATACCTTAACTTTGGGACGAAGTTTCCTGAAGGGTGGGTGTATGTAACGACCCTGCTTAAATAGATGTATAGGATTATTAATTATAATTAATTTAATAATCTAACTGTCCTAAAAGTTAGCTAAACAATAATTATTTCTTAAATAACCTTAACTAATTAATTATTATTAATTAGTTGTTCATGAATGTCAAGGATTAATTAATTATTAATTGACTCATTAATTAATTAAGTAAAGGATTAAAGTGGGTTAATAAATTATATTGTTAAATTAAAGCTTACGTATTCGGGAAGGGATAGGACATTAAATATAAGATAAGATAATAAATAAGAAAGGATAAAATAATAAAGGAAAGGATAAGGGGCATTAACTAGGAGTAGGTAAAAAAGTAAATGCGGGGGAGAGGGCGGTGAAGGAGGATATGAGCGGAGGAGGTTAGGAAGGAGGGGATTCATTCGACGGGAGATTTTGGGGATTGATTTTGGGGGGCTCTCTTGGATTGGCAGGGAGGAGAGTGGAGTTTTGTAGTCAAGGAGGTTCAGTACAGGCACCGGCTTGCTAGAGGTTTTGGGCACGGGGGCCAGGATATCCATATGATATCTTGGAGCTAGGAAGTTGTCCTAGTTGGCAGGGTGGAACAAGGTTTGGGAAGTGTTTACACAGTTCAGCAAAGGTCAATAGGACAAGTGGACAAATGGAGGGTTAGCATCAGACCCAGGTATTTAAATTATGTATTTGTTTTTTTATTCTGTTATAAAATTTTAATATTCATTGTTAAATTTACATGCGTATGTGTTAAAATAGAAAGGAATTATTGAATTTTCATAAATCTAGTAGAAGTTATTGTCTTGTTGTAGAATTACTGGATGCTAAATTAATTTGGCTACTACACTCCACCACTGATTTGTCGACCGGTCTTGGGACAATTTCCCATGCACTGTTTTTGACAATGGAGTCATACTCCTCCACCATAGCATCAACCCAAGTGGGATCCTGCACTGCTTCCTGAAAGGAAGATGGTTCAGTCACAATACATTTGCTCATGAGATCCATGTATCTAGCAAATCGATCAGGAGACTGTCTCTGTCTGTGCTGTGAAGTAGGGGCTCCTACATTCTGTGCAACATCTAATCTCAATCTGTTAGCTTCCGTGGTGCGCTTTCTACCATTTCTGATGGATGGCACTGCTTGAGTGGTTTCCTCTAATCCATGACCCTCCTCATGTGGCTGATCCACATCTTGAGACTCATCTTTGGGAACCAATAGTTTCTCTTCTGCATGCAAGTCTAGCTCCCTCTCAAGCGACAACCGCATGGCTTTCCCGTCATCAAATTTTATATCCCGTCGCATAATAGTCATCTTACTGTTCAAAAAATACACACAATAATTATGGGGTGTTTCTGTGTACCCCACAAATATCCCAACTTCAGTAGTTGGTTCCATCTTCTTCTTGGAATCCTTGGTCACATGCACAAAAACGGATGAGCCAAAAATTTTAAAATGAGAAACATCAGGTTTCTTACTAGTGAAAGCTTCTTCAGGTGTACTCATGCCAAGGATTCTATAAGGACAACGGTTCTACACATAAACCACAATATTGCATGCTTTATCCCACAAATGCATTGGTAGGCCTTGATCATGCAACATCGCTCGTGTTGCACTTACGATCGTTCTGTTCTTCCTCTCCGCGACCCCATTTTGCTATGGGTTATGAGGCACTATGAGTTCTCTTTGAATTCCTTCTTTGCTGCAGAATTCTTTGAATTCATTAGAGATGTATTCTCCACCATTATCGCTCCTTAGAGCTTTCACTTTCTTCCCCAACTCTTTCTCCACCAATGCTTTAAACTCACAGAAATTTGAGAATGTTTGATCCTTCTTCTGGATGAAGAATATCCAACATTTACAAGAAACATCATCAACAAAAATAACATAATACCTATGTTTTGTTGTTGAAGCAACCAAGAATGGTCCACACACGTCTGTGTGAATTCTCTCCAGGATCATGAAGCACGGTTCTCCTTTTCATGAAAGGTGGACTTTACATACTTCCCTAGGGTGCACCCCTTGCACTGATCTAACTAATCAAGTGTTCCCCTTGGAATTCTAGTAGATATTTGCTGCATGATCTTCAAGGCTCCATGATGAAGATGGCCCAATTGCCTATGCCATAATTCACCCTCATCCCGGCTCACCACTTGTTCTGCCTTGCCCACCATGGCACCGCAACCATCTATCTCCAGCATGTAGAGATTCTTAACTTGAATCCCTATCTTCTTGACTTGACCTATTGCTTTATGTCGCAGGTAGGCTTTTCCACTACTAAAAACAACGTCATAGCCTCTATCATCCAACATTGCGACTGAGACCAGGTTTTTCTTTAGACCTGGAACATGCATAACATTTTTCAATTGAAATGGTTTACTTGACTCCCTTTGAAAGGTAATGGTACCAATACCGGTCGCACTGTATTGTCCATCATCGCCCATCTCTATATGCATTTTGAGATCTTTCTCCTCCAAGTCACTAAAAGACACTTTATCTCCCATCATGTGGTAGGAAGCGCCACTATCCAAATACCACACCGATCCCAATGCAATTGAAGCCATGCATGCGATCAAAGAGAAGTCAAGTTAAAATTGTGAGACAAGAGCCTCACCAGTTGCAGCTCCATCAATCGTCTTGTTCTTCCTCTTCTGTGGACAATTAGTAGCGAGATGCCCATGTTCGTGACAGTGGAAACACTTCACTTTGAACAAATCCATCTTCTTGACTTTAGACTCGGATTTTGAGTGGAATTTCTTCCCTTTCCCTTTCCTTTCCTTGGTAGTCAAAGCACAATCCTCTTCATCATCATGCTTTGATGAAGATCCATATCTGGTGTTCTGCCTGAACTCCTCTTGCACTAGATCCAACCATAGTCATTCCCAATCTGGCAATTTTTCCCTTCCATTGACAAAGTCTTGATAACTGTGCCAACTCTTGGGAATTCCTAGGAGAGCCAAGCTCACCAAATCATCAGCAACGACTTTTATTCCCACACTTCCAAGGTCATCCCGACATTGGACAAACTTCGTGAGATATTTTGGAATGGCGTCGCCCTTCTCCATCTTGATCTTCCTGAGTTTATCTTTGAGTTCCAATTTCCTATGGTCGTTGTTGTTTTGGAATAGATCCGTCAAAACCTTCCACATTGCATGTGGTGTGGATTTCCCATGGAGACTTGAGACAATGTGGTCTCGTACTCCCTCCAACAGAATCCTCCTTGCCTTTGCCACTTTCTTTTTCCATGCATCAAGATTTGCAGTGTTTGTCACATCCGACTTAGGAACATATTTGTCAATGTATTCCTTCAAGCCATTGTCTTCGAGTACTGCCTCCATCCTATCCTACCAAGCAATGTAGTTCGAGCTACCCTCGAGTGCATACTCCAACCTCAAGCCATTGAAATAAATTTTGATATTGAATCAACTGTCGCACCAAGAAAAGTCCTATTGCAAATTCGAATGTTATCCAACCACAAAACTCAAATGCTGCAATTCCTCTTGCCATGGGAGGTTCGCACCCTACCTGAGAGAAACCTGAGGGAAGTTTTCACTCTACGAATGTATAGTCTATGAACTCTTGGAGGAATTTCACACCCTACCAGTGTATAGCCTGTGAAAATCACAAGGAAGTTCGCATTATAATGCACAGTGGGGTGAGGGAGGTTCACACATCTCCTTTGAGTAGCCTGCGAGAATCTTGATGAAGTTCGCACCTCTCTTTTGAGTAGGGTGCGAGAATTTCTTCTCCGCGAAATGCGTGAAGATTTCAGCACTAAGGTTCGCACCCTACTAGAGACGGGACTTGCGAAAATACTATTATTTTCGCACCTCACTTCCGTGGCTTCGTGGCTCTGATACCATGTATAAATTTCAATACAAATTAAGTATTTCCTGCGATTCTCCTGATCTAACAATTATATGCCACTGTTAAATACATAATCACTTCTACTAATATTCTTGTGGAAAATTAAACCACGATCACAAAGTGAAATATCAAGAACACATAACACAACAGTTTTATCGGGAAAGCGTAAAGATAAAAACCCCACTATCATATATTATGTATATCATGAATCATGAAACAATCTCATACAAAACTCTAATCCAAGAGCTCTCAGTACAATACAATTGTCTCAACGNCTCAGTACAATACAATTGTCTCACACTGTCATACAAAAATTCATCAAATACATGTGCCAATTCTCTATGTCCAGACAACCTGCCTCCTCTGCACAATCCTCTGTAATTAGAATTATCACAATGAATTCAAATTGCCTAGTTTTCACATGCTCATGAGCATATCCACTGCATGTGTGATTGCATGAGTGCACTTCACTCAAATCACAACTGATAGCCAAACTATCCCTTTCACATGTTATCTCAACTGGGTCTCCACTGGATCTGACATACATGTAGTTAACCGTAGTGAATCTTCAGTTTCATGTGAGTTCATTGATTGTGAATTAATGAATAATTAATTCACTGAACTCTCACTAGTGCAAGTTTAGTTACAACTAGTACAACTGGTCTTAACTCACTTAATTGTGTTAAACTACTTCACAACTCTCATAACTACACTTATAATTTTGTCACAACTCCAACTCACTCAGTTATAAATGAGATAATAGATTAATATTTATTATCCAATTTATTTAAGGGAAAAGTAAATTAGACACACGTTTCTTGTTGACTTTTCAACATGTAGGTTCCCCTGGGTGGTTCAATTAGTATCATCCCAGACCTTCTACAAGGTATGGAGCTTTTATTCTTAGAGATTTCCCTTCCCTACGAACAAAAGAAGTCTTTCATGTCAATACATGGTTCAAATCAAATACAAGCATGGATAGGTATCACAAGACCCAATGGTCATCATAGAACTTCTCAAGTCTTAAGGAAATACCACCACCAAATCATGTTATCATCTAAAAACAAATTATACTGATATGGCTATATGAGCAGTCACATTGGCACAACAGGGGTTGTGGGAGAAGTGGCTTGGTTGGATTATTTACGTAAATAGAGATGGACCTCACTTTGTGTGCTTTGACGATCCTTGCCATAAATTGGTTCGACCGCAACTTGCCTATCTGCTTCGATTTAAAAGCAGGCTGGGCTATTTAAAATCAAGTGAGTGAGCCAAGCTAATGATCAATCGACGAGTTATTTAAAAGTCGGTTGAGCTATTTAAAAGCAAGTGACTGAGTTTTATCTTCAAATTTTACATTCAAAGCTTCATTGGTTTTCAATCCTTCCTTTGGATCCAAATTATTTTTGTTCCTTGACATATCTTTTTCTTTTTGTATATGCAATACAATATTAATAGAGCCAATGTCAAGGGCACGCCGATAACATTGGGAGTCTACAACCAAGCCCAAATTTGAAACATAAAATATAGTTGATAATACAATTTTGATATAACATATTATTACTGCAAGGAATATATCTCATCTCGTCCAAGGGAACCATAGTTGGGATAGGAAGAGTTTCAACGACGAATTTAATTTGAAAAACATGTGGCAAGACATAGCACGTGTCTAGGAGCTTGAATCTCGTGATCCCTACCATAGTTTCCTCACAAATATGAGCATTGTTGCATGCTTCACAAATGTGCACTAATAACACAATATTTGAAACGTGTAGCATGATGGGGTTCCAATTCAATTATGGGTCGAAATTCATTTATAACAGGCAAAGGAGAAGGTTTCACGAGCTGAACTTGCTGGGATGATAAGTGGGAGGAGTGCTTATTATGTCTAAGTGTCGAGAAGCATGGAAGTTGATGGGGTTGATTGTATTCCATCCATCCCAATGCAGTTGAGTCCCTGTCCATTTCATACTAAGCCAAGAAGGTAAGTCTTTCTAACCCATAATGAGAGCATTTGTTTTTTTTCAACTCACCATTTCTCTGGTAGTGGTAGTTTTAGCTAAAGTGTTAATGACAAAATGGACATTTAAGCTTACCATTAAAAAGGGATATCCTGGATACAAGATGCCTGGTGTTGGTTCAAGATATTCTCTTCATTATACAAGTCTCTAGATCGAATCTTGCTATAATGAAGGCTTTGAGGTTAACGAAGTTGTAGAGAGTGACTTGTTTCCAACAACACCAGATGCACCGTCGCCTCTAGTTTTTCTTGGTTGAATGCCACCTCTAATGTAAAAAGCAATCATCGAGCTATTGTTGTTTCCTTGATGGGCATGGGGCCAGAAATCACCTAGTTTCCTAGGGTGAGCTTTGAAGTGTAACCATCTTTTTCTACCTAACCTTATGAGAAACAAGAATTTTCACTAGTTCGACCTATAGGAGAACCTTGCATCTTTTAGGGATTCTAGAAACAATTTGCTCTTTCCCCAACTATCTCTTTCCCCAAATATTCAGGGTGCTTGTAATATTGCCAAGTTGACCTGAGCAGCTCGATCTTTGAATGAGTCATGCATTTGATCTTGGCCCAACACTTTTGGTTATATCCACTTGATGCTCCTGTAATAAATAAATAATATGAAGTTGATCTTTGCCCAACACTTCAGCTTATAGCCACCGGATGCACTTGCAATAAATAAATAATATGATTTTTTTTGAAAATACAGATTTAAGATTGAAGATCAACTAAAGGGTTAATTAGTAAAGAAATACATATTCTTACATTTATATTTGTTTTTTGGTAGTTGCGGGACTTCTTCTCTGTTGTAAGAGCTATAGACTGTGTTGTGCGAGATATGTGAGATCTGATATCAAAGGTTGTGTTGGAAGAATTATCTGAGATCTGATATCAAGTGGAGCTCCTTGAAACAAAAAGAAGAGAAAATTATCATTCAGTTGAATAGATTTATCAGGTATTTCATCCTTTCAATATTCTAGGTGCTAGAACTCTTCATCTAGTTGCTGCAAAATTGAGAATGACTAGAGCTATAGCTGATTTCTAGCTGCAAAATTCAGAATGACTAGAGCTATAGTTGATACATTATGATAAGAGATATGGCCGCGAGCTAGCAAAGAAGAGTCTTGAATGAGCGAAGAAGAATCTCTTTCAGAGTGGAATGATTGAGCCTCTTTCTCATATACAACTACCAGGTTTCATGTCCCAATGTTATAGAGTAATGGTGATACAACTACCAGGTTTCATGTCCCACACTTGCTACATGTTATGCCCCACACCTGTGAAGTGCTTCACACCTGGTGAAGTGGTGAAGCAGTTGTTCCATGTTAAGCCACATGGAGATGTAATAAACAAATATGTGATATTGAATATGGGATATCGACTATGGGCTATGGACTATTAATAGTTCCAAACATTTAATGTTTCGAACTAATGCTTAGTTCAAACCTAGAATTAATCCACTTTTTCTATATATACTATAAATATATGTCAATAAATGTCATGTTTCTTAAGTTTACTTCACTAAAATTAGCTTTGTACCTCAATATGAGGCCAAATAAGGCTTCAAAGTTTTTGATTGGGTAAAAATATTGTTGTAAGTATTTGATAGATTGATAAAAAGTAAAAAATGAAATAATTTTCCAAACTTTGGTTGAGAACATATTGAACTGTGTGCAGAAGTATTCAAAAATAGTGAATCAATTCCTATAATCCCTGGCCTAAAGGCGGGGACTAATAAACTAAACAGTTAGTGTTATATCATATGGATTATGGTATTTCTTAATAGTTTCAAGGATATCAATTTAACCCCTTTGTTCCCACGATTACATAAATTTATTATTTCAATATTATATTAAAAATATTTAACAATTCGACACAATTTAGTCCAAAAGATAATTATTACTTACCTCAAAACCACTCCAAAGAGTCTTCCACTTATATGATCTAGATATCATTATCTAAGTATTCAACTAATTTTTCATGAGGAATTTATATTTGCATGGGTTGGAAAATCTATTATTATGTTTTACAACCACTTTATAATTAAATGATGGGTCACTTTATAATTAAATGATGGGTATATAGTGTCATGTCTATGATAATTGTATCTTGTTTTTAATTGATTAATAATAATTAATAATTAATTTGTATTATAATAATTATTATAAAAATTCAAATTAAATCAATGGTTTAAATACTCACCACACAAATCTTTTGAATGCTTAATTATTGTTTTACAAGCCTACATCAAAAAATGATCTTATATCAATTAATCAAATCAAAGGGTCGTTTTTAAGCTAAATCTACTAGGTTTTTTTTATTATATACAGAAGAGAATTACATCAAAACTCAGGGGATCTATCATTATGGAAACTATATCCATTGTCCGGTGATCTTCAACCAAGTTTTCATACCATAATTAATTAGTTCTCTAAGATATCCCATATACCCTATAAATCGAGGAGCGTTCATATATCAACAAAAACAAAACATAACATAAAGTGTTTCAAATCAGTCATCCACCATTACGGGCTTAGAATTTCTCGTCCTTTGCTTCTTCCTAATTTGTTTTTGGATTCGGATAGGTCGAGTCAAATTCGATTGGATTATCCTTGGTCCCTATGGAACTAGAAATTCCTCCTCCTTGCTCCTACTAAATCCCTTGCTTTCCAGCTGGAAACACTTTGAATATTTGAATGATAGAGCAGTTCAAACTTCCCTTCAAAAATTTGAATGGAATGCAATATATCCTTCCTCTCACCCATGGTCCTTTCCATAGCTTAACCCACCATGTCCTTAATAATCCAATATTTTTCTTCAACTTTGAAGTACTTAGTGTCTCTTTTCCTAGAGTACACCAGGTCAGTTACCCATTCTTGCACCTCCTTTAAGATTTCATTTTTAGATGTTGCTAGTCTCTATGCCCAAATAACTACCTCCACCTCCTCGACTACCTTGTTTATTGCTTCCAAGAAGTGCTCCTAGAAACAATGTCCTACTTCCCATGCCTCATCAATTTCTCTGGTGGGTGCTACAAGACCTTGGGAGGATGAGGTCGTATCATTCCTCCTTGACCCCTGAATTTTCAACCTTCCCCTCTTTCAATATCCCCTGGCCATCCTGGGAATCACAACTGCATGTAGACAGTTGATGGGATTTTGCAAACTCCTTCCCTAGAAATAATTCTCAATTCACCACGACCGCAAGCCAAAGTTCCAATATATAGACCATTTGTATGACTCTCCCCTCCTCCAAAGAGATAGCGACCATGTTTGTGCCCTTATTATCAGCATAGACTCTAACTAAATGAGGTTAACCCCCCCCCCAAACCTTCTAAATTCTAAATGCACATAATTGAATGCGAAGATGAGGAACCTGCATTGATTTATCCCCTACAATCTAACTCTCCCTATTCTGCCATGACCAACCCTCTGGGATAACATTGACTTGAAAGCTCCACCCCCCATGCAAGATAACGTAGACAAAATCATCATTTCTAGAATGCTTGAGCTCCTCCTCATCCCAAAATTATTCTCTTAGTTTCTTGTTGTGCTCCCTTCATTAACTTTCCATCTCTGTAGCTTCAAATGTTGTGTCCTTGCCCTGTATTGGTTGAGGCTCTGATTAAATACTACCATTATTTTAAATGTAGGAAACCACATGGAAATACTCCCCATGTTTGAAGCTTACACTCAACTCCCTCCTTGGCATATCATCTGAAGACCCTATGCCTGGTTGGATCCTCACATCTGCTAAGTTGACTACATGGGGAACTGTGTGGGTGTTTCGAACCCCACCTGTTGTCACCCCATATAGGGGAAAATAAAAGGGTTGTTATCCAATATATCCATGGTGTATATCATGGTTAAATTGCACCACTTTGAATTATTTTAATTATTTATTTACAACCAAAAATATATGAACTATGTGGCATAAGACACATAGGCTTCCACAAAATTGTTTGTTTTTAATTGTTCCAATTGGACAACAGTTCACTACACTTGGCTATGCATCATGGAGTAAAGTATTCCCATGACAAGTAGTATTCTAAACTCTAGTTGTAAATCTCAAGTTATGACTCATGTCGCACTAATTACACTAGTTTTTTTATCTAAGAACATGATCACTATTCATTCACGTAGTATGCAAGGATATACCCATGAAATTATGTGTAGGTAGCAAGTATGGTTTATACATGTTGAGCATTTACTTAGATAGCATGTAAAGTATATATGAGTCGGTCTACACATTTTCCATGTAAATAGTATGCACATTGTTCTACACACAAGTAACATGAAAATGATATATATGTCGACCTGCTCACAGGTACCATGCAATCATATACACTTTGACATGCTCACAAGTTGAATGCAAATGATATATACACACAAAATTTAAAACTAGTAGCATGCAAAAAATGTCTATACATAAGATATATATAGTAAAAATCAAGGGATTGTACCCATCGATTCACCAAATCCTTTCACTGTAGAGAATTAGTGAGATAAAAACAATTAATTGCATTCTTCCTGTAGAGAATTGGTATGGTTAAAAATTCGCCAAATTCTTCTAGTAGAGGATTGGTATGGTAAACAATTTGTTGAATTCTTCCTATAGAGAATCAATATGGTAAACAATTCATTGAATTCTTCCTTTATATAATTAGTGTGGTGAAATCATTCACCATATTTTTCCTGTAGAGGATCAATATGGTAAACAATTCACCAAATTTCACTGGAGAGAATCAATGTGGTGAAACGGTTCACCTGATTCTTCCTTATTGTACTAAATATTTCACCGGAAAGACTTGAATTTGTAAGTTCATATTACTCCTTGTGTCATCTTTGTTGATCATTGGATAATCCACCGATTGAACACCCTATGAATTCCAATGGGTACTCCCCTTCTCCAAGGACCCTAGAGATGCAATGGGGCTGTATGGAAAATACAATGCTAGTAATGAAAAGAGAGTGAAGCTATCAATATTACGAGGAAATCCCCACCTCAAGGACACTCTCCAATAGACCCAACTCAATAAAAATCACCAATAGAAAATTTGGTATCATGACAACCATCTAGCATTAGGGTGCAAAAGTGTGGGAGATCTCTAGCTCAAGCCTTCTTTTATAGGCTATGTGGTTCAAACCAATTGTCCATTTCATGCAAAAATACAATTTCTTTAATTATTAATTACATATTATTCACCCACCCATGTGTCACTCACATGCACAAGTGTACAAGTAATTCCTCTTTTAAAAAATATAAGCAATGATTATTCATCACCCAAATATTGCTCTTCACATTTTTACTCCTAGATGTTCCTTTGATTTCCTCTTCCTATTTGAGTGGGTGCACATGTAGTCACTACTTTTATTAATTAATTCCTCTCTTTAATGTGTATTTATATTTTCTTACATTTCTATTTGAATTTGAATTCCTTGTTCCTTTTTCCTTTCCTTGTTTTATGGGTGCACTAGTATTTCTTATTATAAATAAATTAAAAGTAGTTTTTCTATATTTCATACACAATTCTAAATGCATTAATTTTATAATAACTTTTAAATGAGCTATTTTGTTTTTCCTTGTTATGAAATATGTACTAATATATATGCTCAATTAAGCAATCATGCATTTATTTATTTTTTCTCAATTTAAATAAAATGCATATGCTACTCAAATATTTTTCTCATGTATGCATAATAATCGTAATTGACACCAAGGGTGCCATGTTCACACATGCCCTTCAAGCATCCTATTTTCTTTGGTGGGGAAATGGTGCAACAATTGAGACCACTTTAACTTTAATGCTGTTACTACCTTGTTGGGAGACTAATGGTCACTAAGAAATAAGGATGAAACCTTATGTCATTCCCCTCATTTAAACCTTTTGAGTGATTGAATATCTGGCCTACCCTCATGGAAATGTGCAACTTCCCAGTAAAAGCATCATAAAATTTTCAACCCAGAACATGGAAAAGGAGTCCTAGTAGGTGGAAACATGGATGCTATTCCTGCTCCCCCAGTGATACCACATACAACTTCCATACAACCTCATTACCCATTTGTGGACCAATTGGAAAGCATATTCCATGTGTCTAGAAACATTGAGATAAATACATTAAATAGTCCCATAATCATAAATTAAAAACATATAATTAATTACATAACATATCATAATGTCCTAACTCAATCTAGAGTCTATTAAATATTTCATGTAATCCCAAATCAAAGTGCACCTGTGAATTCTTGTCACACTAGTCAAACCATCATTAGCATATAACAATTAATGCATCTTAAATATATATGCTTCATTTCAATGTTTCATAATCATGTGGATCAATATAATTAGTAATGTCAATTAAAGTGAATCCAAAATAGTAAAACAAGTTTAAATATCATCATCATAACATATGTCAATAAACCAAGTCATTTTGAAATCAAAATTCCCTCAAATAATATGATCCAATCAATTGAACTGGTCAAAACAAAAGAGGGCACTACATACATCCCCTCTTCAAGAAACTTCACCCGCAAGTTCTAAAACAAATAAGGAAACTATCGATGCATCTCACTTATGTCCTACCAAGTAGCTTAGTTGGGACTATAACTATTGCATTAGACCTTTATATAGACTACAAAATGGCACCAAAGTTGTCAAGTGAAATGGTCCAACATGTGGACTAGCTTGACTATTAAGGCCTTGTTGAGGCCTCAACACCTGTCCCAAGCCAGTGAGCTTGGGGCCCTCCTAAATTTTTTCAACTCAGATCTTTTAATCGGTGTGCCCATTAGCTAGGTTCTATTGATTTTTGGTTGTTGATAATTTGCTAGTTGAATGGATAACTTGTATCTGATTTCTTGTTTTTTTTAGTTACATCACATTGCAATCATGATTGAGTTTGGTAATAGTCTTGTCAAGCTTGTTTGTGTCACAAGCAGTTTTTATTATGCCTATCACATCAACATGTTTTTTGTGCCTCTTGGTTCTTTGATTAACCATGAATATGGAAGTGTCATTTATAATTACTTGGGTTGATTTCATTGTTCGCAAGACATAGGATGGTTTTGAATTGCTTCTCATAAAAGAATTGGTACAACTGCCAGATACTCAATATCATATGCTCCAAACATCAGTTGGCTATTTTCACAAGAAAATATATCTTAGATAATAATGGATGACCACACTTTTCAATGGGCAGATTGAAATCCTATATAAAACATATGTCAAAGGAATCAATAGAATTGAATTCAGGCAAAGTAGTGGCAAGAACGAGACCTGAAATTTTATTAAAAAAATTATTTTGTTCATAATTTTGGGTACTGGTCAAAGAGAAATTTCCGGCTCCGAAGTAGGCCTACTATAGGTTTTGTAGGATTATGAAACCTATTCCACTGAAGAAATTGAAATCCAAGGTACAAAAATTCCAAAACAATCACCAAGTATTTCCCATCAAGTGAACCTCATTAATCATGAAAGTCACTAAAATGCTTGAATGAAGATGTAATTCCTCTCATTGGAAACCTCTTCCCATTCTCTTCACATTGAAAAAATTGGCGCCTCAATCGAGTATCATATGTGCAAGTTTTGGATATTCTAAGTTAGATTAGGTTGTACCACAACCCCCCTTTTTTAACATTATTATACATCAACCCCTCATCTTAATATTTATCAACCAACCTATTTAATTTGAATATTGATACACAATGTTTGTAATAAAGAAATGTTTGAAGGGGATAATATTTTAAGGATTAAAATATTTTAAAGTTTTTTTTAGGGGGGAATAATGCAAGGGTGGTTTAAAGGAGGTGATGGTGCATGTATGTGAGAAGGCATATAAAATAAAATATGTGTTGGGGAATAAGGTGGAACATGACATGAAATAGAGAAAATAGTACTGCATATAATCAAAGAAGGGAAAGAAATTTGAAAAACAAAGGGTGGTGTCTAAAGACATTGTTATATGTTCTAACCAAAGAAGATTGTGATTAGAACATAAAAATGCATATTTCACATCTTGATTTGCATGATCTATTGCCCAATATAAATTCTTCTTCATAATTTCCCAAGGGGCCTTCTTTTATAGTCTCAATATCTAACCAACTTCCATAGAGTCCGAAAGATCTTGTCCACATATAATTGTCGACACTTAGAATTGACTCCGCAAAATCTACTATGTCGAGTCGGCTCGACAAGAATCGAACCGATAGACTATCCATCCAACTCGTAGTCGATTGTTGGGATGGTTGATCCACCACTTGACTATCTTCTAATGTTGTTCTACTATCCAACCGATAAACACGTTGACTACCTGACTGACAGGTGTGGTGTGTTGGTTCATCGCCCGACCGACTATATCTAGATGAATGTCAACCTCTCGACTGACTCAGCCCAATAGATGTGTGATGAACCATCAATGATTGATATTCCAACACCCCACCATCAACACACAACTCAAGAGTTTCAAGAGGTGAAATTACATCACTATAACATCGCCCCATAATTGCATATTTCCAAAGCCCAAGCATTGTGTGGAGCTTGATAAATATGGCTTCAGCTAAAATTTTGGTGAATATATCAACAACTTGATATTTTGTCCTGCAATATTCAAGAGAGACAATGTTCTCATGAACCAACTGTCTCAAGTAGTGAGCATGGAGCTCAACATGCTTCATCTTACTATGAGAAATAGGATTGTTAGCAACCTATATGGCACTTTGATTATCATTGTAGATTGTAGTCGAGGTCTGAAAAGGAAGGCCAAGTTCTCCCAAAAGTTGGTGAATCCAAACTGCTTCAGTAATTGCTTGAACGACACCATGATACTCTGCTTTTGTAGTCGACAAGGAGACTACCTTTTATTTCTTGCACGACCACACCAAAGGTCCAGTAGTGAAACACATACCCGGAAGTGGACTTTTGATTATCATTGTCGACGGCCTAGTCGGAGTCGATGAAGTCGACTAGAAAATTCAAACTACGACAGTATTTGATACCAAAATGAGTGGTACCCTTCATATAATGAACAATTCATTTGACTTATTTCCAGTGGATTTATTTGGGGTCCTACATGAACCGAGAAACCACACTAACAACAAATTCAATGTCAGGTCGACTATGAGTAAGATAAATAAAATTGTCGACCAATTGTCGATATAGTGTAGCATCGCTAGCGAGGGTTTGATAGGTTTTAGTAAGATTCACTCCAGACTGAAAGGGAGTGACACAAGGATTGCAATAAACCATCTTAAAATGTGTCAACAGATAAATTACATATTTAGACTAACAAATGAAAGAAACATCACAGAATGGTAATGCTTGAAGACCCAAAAAATAATGCAGAGTGCCAAGATATTTCATATCAAAGGACTCAACAAGTTGTTTCTTCAATCTAAAATTGAGAGAATTATTATTGATAATAATCAGTACGCCATCAACATATACAAAAATAATCAGAGTGTCTCCATTGGAATGGAGAACATACAAGTTGTGATCAGATTCACACCATTTGAAACCAAGTCGAAGAAAGAAACTATCGATCTTAGCATACCAGGATCGAGGAGCCTGCTTCAAACCATAAAGAGACTTCTTGAGTTAACATACCAAATTTGAATCTATCACAAAACAAGGTGGTTGTTCCATGTAAATTTCTTTAGATAGGTCTTTGTGAAGAAAATAACTCTTCACATGCATCTGATGGATTTTCCATCCAAAATGAGCAACAAGGGAAAGAATCAGTCAAACAAAGTTCATATTTGCAATGGGGGGAAATGTTTCAGTGTAGTCGATGTATTCTTATTGAGAAAATCCATTCATAATGAGGCATGGTCAGTGTCACTCAAAAACACCTTCAGAGGTAAATTTGGTCCTGTAGACCCAACAACACTTCACACTATTCTTTCCTTGCGGTTGGGGAACCAAGTTCCAAGTTTGATTCTTCGAAAAATAATCAATTTCAGTATTCTTTGCCTGCTCCCATTCAGTTCAACCTTCAACATCTGAATAGGTAACAGGGTCATAAGTTTCAAGGACATGAGTCATCAAGGAAACATTGGCATGTTGCTTCTAACTTCCAGTATGATTTCCACAGGAGGAATCTCCGAAATTAGTTCCACCAGCTTCAATTGTCTTGGCATCCCATCTATGTAGAAAAGAAATGGGTGAACTATGGTTCACTTCAACAAGTTTATTAGAGGTTAGAGGGTATTTATTTGGTAGACCAATCGAAATAGAGGATGATGGACTAGTCAAATCGAAGGTCGATGGTCAAGTCAAAATAGGAAGGAAGTTTGACTTCCCAGTCGAAGGATTGAAGAATGGAACATGAGAACTAGTGTCAAAGACAAAATCAAAGGGATCATCCTATAGTAATATAGAATATGCATTCAACAATTTAATGCCATAAGACTTCTCATCAAACCAAACATTAATAATGTCTGACAATGATTTGTTTCTTGACAGGATCAAAAAGTCGATAGGATTTCGAATCTTTAGAGTATCCCATCATGATACAAGGATGAATATTTACATCCAACTTAGTTTTTCAATCATTAGAAATGTGGACCCAAGAAACACCTCTAAATACATGGAGGTGGTTGACTAAAGGCTTCTTCCCATACTATCTTTCAAGTGGAATCATGGAAGGAACAACTCAAGTCGAGATGTGATGAGAAAATAATTTTCATAGTATATTGTTTCATCCTAGAAGCAAGAAGGCATGTATTTAGCCTATAGAATACATCTATCCATTTTTATTAATGTTTGTTTCTTATGTATTGCAACTCCATTCTGCTGAGGTGTGTGAGGAACTAACCACTACCAGTCAATACCTGATCTAGATTATTTTGAGAACGAAATGAAGGCATAAATATAACATAGATATAATAAGGAGATACACACAAATGTGGCAGGGAACAAAGTAATACAGTAAAACTCAGATTCTATTAATGATTGTCTAGAATAGAAAAGATTGTAAAATGCAAAGCAGACAAGCTAGTAAGAATGGTGGTAGCTTATCTCTGAAGAGAGATGTGGTGTCTAAGCTCATTCACAATAAGTTGATTACAATGAGGCTCCAAAGGCCTTTTAAACATAAATCATAAATGAGGAAACCCTAAATGTCCAAAACCCTAACCCTAGGAGATGAAATTCTAAAAGGTTTGTGGGCCCTGATGGGGATAGTTGATACATCAGCTTCCCAAGGGTGTAAATTTTGCATACGATCTATGTTTGGGGCATTTGATATGTCATAAAAAAGGTATATATGAGAGTAATACTAATATTAAGTGTTAGGATACATTTTAAGCGACTCTGCCCCCCCAAAAAATCCAAAAAAACTTTGTTCAGGGCATCAAAACAACCTCGAAAGTTTGGGACCCAAAAAACTATAAAAAAATTCCAAAATAGAAAATTGTTCTTTGAGCTAGTGGAATAGGTGGGTGGTCACCGATATCCACCTAGATAATTCCTCCCCCCTTAGGAAGAAGTTGTCTCCATTACATAATTTTCCTCCATCATATGGGGAAACTCCACTTATCTTGATGAAGAAACTACCCTACTTTAACGACCCGATAGAGTTGGAAGTTCTGCTGGTAGGTTTCCTTCATCTTGGTGTCCATGATCCAATCAATTGTCACTTGTTCAATGCATTATGGATTGATTTTTGTAGGATCTAAGTGCTTGATCACGTCTGAAGTTTCCAAGAGAGACATAAAATATGGTCGAAGCAATTCCACATTAAATACCAGGTGCAATCCAAGGAAAGGAGGAATAATTAATTCAAAATCATTCTCACCCACAACCTTGGTGATGGTGTAAGGACCATACCAGAGTGGGAGTAGCTTCCAATGTGGTCCTATGAGGTACTCTTTCTACAAATTAAACCATACCTTATCTCCCATATGAAACTGATGTGGTACCCGATGTTGATCGTGGCGTTGCTTGTACTTGGAATTAGATTTATGGAAGATATCATGAAATTTTTGTTGGATGTGTTGGATTCACTCAAAAAATTTGGTTGATCGATCAACCTCAGTCTGAGCATGGGAGGACTCTTTCTATGTAGTTTCAATGGGCAGAGCTATGTCAATGGGGGCCAATGGCTGGAACCCCAAGCACACCTAAAAAGGGTTGTGACCAATAGACATGTGGAGCAATTTGTTGTATCTATGTTGAACATAAGGAAGGCTTTCATCCCATGTGCATGGATGTTTGGAATTGTAAATCCTCAGGATATGGAAAATCATCATGTTGACTACCTTTGTTTGTACATCAGTCTGTGGGTGGAAGGCAGTCGATTTGGTCATCTTGGTGTCCATCATCAACCATAGGCTGGAACAAAAAGTGATTGGGAATATATTGTCTCGATATGGTATAATGGTTCATGGGATCCCAAAATGAACACAAACATGTTCAAAGAATATCTTGGTGGTGGCCTCAGCTATGATTCTCTTCTTGCAGGGTGCTAACACTACCATCTTAGAGAATCAATCAACGACCACAAAGACACAGTCATTCCCATGCTTGGTTGGAGGAAGACTAGACATATAATCCATGGAGATAGAATCCCAAGACCTATATGGAGTAGGTAGAAGGGTGTATATCCCTTGTTTCTTGATTGTGATATTGTCAATGGTGTAGGCAGTGCAGGATCTAATTTACTTGTGGACATCTTATTGAAGCTTTGGCCAATAAAAATGATTTTTCAATATTGCAAATGTTTTTTCTACACCAAAATTTCATGTTGCCCGATTGTAATGAGCTTTAAGATCATATTTTCATGCTCACTTGAAGGAACAAAAAGATGGCTTAGATGGCATATCAATCCATCCTAGAGATGAAATTCTAGAACAATTTTTCTTGCACTCAATGTTTGATAGGAAACAACAAAGTCAGAGTCATTATTGTATAATTGTGGCCACTTGAATGTCTCATTCTTATAGGAGTTGAGAATTGTGGTTAGCCCAAAACTAGGGGTCGACTGAAAAATCTACGACAAGGTTGGTGCTACCCTTATTTTACTTGATGTTCAAGTGGAATTGTTGCAGGTACGTGGACCACTTTTGATGGTGTTCATTCTATAAATTTCTTTGTGTTTTCATGAATTTAAGAGGCTTGTGATTAGTGTGGATGATTGTTTCCTTTAAAATAATGTAATTATTCCACTATCGACATGCTTTCACAATGGAGTACATCTATTTTTCATAGGTAGTTACGCCCTTCATGGGAATTGTAACAAAGGCCTTTCAACCAGCAGGGACAGTTAGTATTTGTTCTCTTAAATTGACATATTTATGCTAAACTTTTCCACTTTAACCCAAGGAAGGCCAAAGATAAGTAGTATGAGTCGCAAATCACCTGAAAAAGGAAGGTGAGGAAGGATGGCTCGTCTGCATTGGGTGAGTAAGGAATTATATTTATTCACCTCAATGAAAAATGGAAGGGAGAGTGAATCAGGACTGGGAAGAAAGGGCCTTACTTTATGAACCTATGCTAGATATAGTTTTGCGAGGCAGGGGCAGGGTTCGAACCTACAGTCTTCATGTCATGGTCCTGATGATTTGACCAATTACTCTACCCCACTATTGTTCGTTATTCTCCTATTATTACTAGTCTATACTATTACCATGATCCCTTAATACCTTTTAGGCAGGTCAGGTCTTGATCACTACGAAGGGACACTTGACCCTGATAGTGTCGATAAGATCGGGACCTTATTTGAGTGAAAGGCTATACCCCAGAGAAGAGAAAAGCTATAAGGAAGGATGGCTCACCCAAAGAATGAGGATGAGGAAGGCCATTTTCTTTAGTTAGAAGGATAGGAAGGAATTCTCTCTATCTCGAAGAAAGGCCAACCAGTACATTAGCGATAGCTAGCCAACCAGCCCATAGAGTGCGTACTCTTACCCCATTCAATCATTTGTTAGCCAGTTGGAAAGAAAGAGTTATAAGCCTAACCCATAGAGTTAGTGGAAGGCAAGGATGCTTATTGGTATTCTTACACCCTTACTCCAACCATAGAGAGTTAGTTGAATGAGTGCTTAAGGAAGGATGGAAGAGAGTTAGCGAGGACTAGGAAACAGGTAGTGGCTTAAGGGAGTTAGTCGAACCAGACCATAGAGAGGGAGAGGGATGCTCACCCTACCATGTATACTTGTTTTTTCACATCCATGTATACTTGTTTTTATCTCGGAGGAAGGCCATCTCGACTAATGGGGCAACCCAACATGGAGAGTCACCCCGGGCCTTAAATATTGGTTGATTTGAAGAGAAGCTGCGAAAAATACGGCCAAGGAGATAAGTCTTAAAATATCACATATTTTTGAAGGTAAGACCTGAGATAAGTTATATATATGATCTCTTCTATCTATAGAAGAGAGAGAAAGTAGGCATGCTTCATTGTTATATACGTAAATATATCATGATTCTCTAGCAGCAGTCCACCCATTCAGTTATCAAGAATACGCTTCTCAAGTCATCAAGCATCATATATAAAGAGCTCTTTCTTTGTCAATAATTATTAGGGACCTAGTGATCCAACAAAAGAATTACCTTTTCTCTTTATTCCCCCTGGCTTGCTAGAGATGAATCCATCCCATACTGGCTAGAAAAGGTCAGGGAGAAATCTCTTTGCTTGCTTACTACACCATTTCTTACCACCTATTTCTTACCTCCTCTGATTACTGCTTTCTTGCTACCTTTGATTACCACCTCCTTACCCTATGTTTCTTATCACTCACTACTTTACAAAGTGTTCACTGGTGGGACAAAGGGCCCATTTGTGCACCCAACCAATAAGTAAAGGCTCATTTTTCTTTCGTCATTGATAAGGAAGAGAGAGAAAGACGTGGCATATTTTGAACAGAAAAGAAAGCTTATCAAGCTTGTGGGATTGATGGGGAAAGTCACTAATAAGAGAAAGCAATGAGTCACCCAGCCATTTCTGAAGAAGAGTAATACGTCTATATATTGGGAATTAGAACCACTTACTAATACCTGGATAGGGGAGGTGTTCCAGTGGATACCATTCCCCCAGGGTAAGTTAGTTATTGGGTACCTCCGAAGAATTAAGAGGTCAATTTATTCATGTCCTAGAAAAAGTAGCTAACTTCTTCAAACTCATTGTTTCATACAAGGAGTTAAGCGGTCACCCTGGATTAATGACCCCAACTTTGGATTAAAAAATGGTTTAGGGATATCCCATGTCAGATTCAGGGAGATATAAAAAACTTGACTTAAGGGATCGTTTGAATTTGAACTCATGAAGCGTATATTCATCCCTAAGCCCAAATCGACGGATAAGAGACCTCTAACCATTCCTTCTCCATTGGATAGGATTTTTCAAAGATCAATAGATTCAGTACTTGAGAATTTCTTTGAGACGATATTTTCGCCAGTTTCATATGGGTTTCGACCTTGGAGAAGCACACATTCTTTCTTTCATAAACTCCAGAAATGGACAAGTGTTAAGAAAAAAATTCATGGCGAGTCGGTGCTTTGACCAAATTCCACATTAGGTAGTGATCGATCTCCTACATGAACACATTGAAGATGAATCTTTCTTAGATCCAATCCGCAAGTTTCTAACTAATCGAATAACAACAACCAATGATATAGACTTAAGAAATCAGGCTATAGGGATTCCCCAGGGTGTTATACTGTCTCCTATTCTAATGAATGTAGTCCTTCATAATTTTTCTTTTTGTGTGCAGAACATCTATTATGGTAGGGTTGCAGATGACTAGACCATAGGCATCATAGGAAATAACGACGAAGCAGCTTGGGAGATCATTAACGAGATCAAGGCGTTTCTACAACATCATTTATGGGATATGCAATTCCGTGCGAAGATCATATACGAGAGTGGAAATTTATTAGGTATGAATTCGGTTTGATCTCCTGCTTCCACCATCAAGGTCCAGGTGCCCATGAAATGAGTCATAAAGAATATTTATAAAAAAAATCTCCTCTCTCCAGACACCAAGCACAATTGGAGAAACCACCCTAAGGCAATCATCTCCCACTATAAATCCATTCCACGGGGGATCCTCAATTACTATGATCCTTGCTTGAATTTTTTTTATATTGTTTACTTTATAAGGAAGTCCTTATTTTTCTCTATGTGTAACGTCATCTATATTATAACAAGGATTACTCCCTATTGTATTCCAAAAACCTTCCCCACCCAAATCGGTTGGTATCAAAAAATGATCGATCAGTTTCTTTCATCTATAAAGAAATCCACTGCAGCCTTTCAAAGCGGAGAAGGTGATCACCAAGCAGGAGTAAGTCATAAAAGAAAACATACTCCACTCTTTTCCGCATGTACAGTTACGGGGTGTGACGTGATTAATGTGAAGATTTAGAATGTGAAGTACCTGCATAATTTTCTGAGCATCATAGAAGAAATTATCATTAGGAAAATCCCAGCCTCCAATCAAACCAACAATGGAAGGGGAGGTTATAAACTCATATCAGAGATATCGGCCATACGGAATATCATGACCACAAAGGGAATAAGATAGGCGAGAAGAAAGTAGTACCCTGCCCTTCTTTAGAAGGGAAAGGTAGAGCAATAGCCAGATAAAAGGAAGAGAAAGAGGGTCCTTCAAGTAAAGGTCAACCCAGCCCCAGGAAAGCAATAAGCTTGGTCAACCCAGCCCTAGGAAAGCAATAAGTGGTCCTTATAAACCCTTCTAACCCGAAGTCAGGATGCCCCTTATTTTCCCTTTCTTTCACTCCCTCCTCCCTGAGCAACTTCTCTTTCTTTCGGTAACTAGAGAGAGAAGCCAGCCCCACACAACTCCATACTTTGATATAATCCATCTCAACTAACCATGCTTGCTACATAGTACTTATAGGAGCCTTGGCCTTGGCCCATACTCCATATCCTTATAAACCCTTAGCTAACGAATAGGTAGGTCTCAATCTCCCTCCATTGAAAGAGCCCCATTAATAAATCTTAAATCAAATCGAGTGACATTAACGAACGAAAACCCAATGCCTTTTACTTAATGAAGGGTAAAATGACGAATAAGGGTCTTGATATGACCTGATATATCGTAGATAAGGAGAACACCTTTGATTTACAGTAACAAAGAAAGAGAGACTGACCTTAGTTTAGTTATTTCTCTCCTTCTTTTTCAAACTTAGTCATCTAAGGAAGGCATTAGACTGGGAAGGATTTTAGTCCATAGGGTCCCTGCAGGGCTGCTTGGAAGGGTTATGGTAGAAAGGTCCTGGAGAACTTGTTGTTGAGAAATATTTGTCCAAGTGGGGCTTTATACTTTATAAGAGTGAGCTAGTCTGTACTCACTGGCCATTTTTGAAAGTACATAAATGTTTTCAATTCGAAAAAAGGGAATGAAAACTTCTACGATCTAAAATGACCACTTTGTTGATAGATCCTAGAGTGATAGGAGAGAGAGCTAACTAACTTTGTTACGAAAAGGTATACAAATGAATTGGGGTTTCTACTAATACAAGGCCCATACCTAACCCAAGTTTGAATATTTTCATACCCAAGAGAGGGAAGGATTGAAATAAATCCCACCCATAATGGTCTATCTGGAACTCCCTCGTGATCATCTCTACTCCTCCTTTCGTGGAAGAAGTTCCCACCCACTTCTTTAGCTCGCTCCTGGGCTTCATAGCATGCTCGATGTTTCTTTCTCCCACAAGCAGGCTCTTATTTCTACCATGACGCCCCTATTTGTCAATAGAGTACAATCATTATAGAAAATATAGCTATCCTTGGACCTAACATATAGCTATTTCACAACCTAATTATAGAGTGAGTGTGGCTAAAACTGAAATCCCTAAGTAAAGGCAGGCACATCGAAACGAGTGTACTACATCTGTATGATAACCGAACTAGAAATAGTATGGCTAGGCCTTGTTCCCTTAACCAAATAGAGGTGATTCATTGAGAGTTAGTTGATAAAGAAGGGCCTAACTGAGAAAAAAAATTGTTCTGGACAAAGAGAGGAGCAACGTGGTCCCACCCGGAGAGAAAAGAGTTCTGCAACTGGGTAGATATAAATAGAACTCATTCGGTATCTGTGAACAACATCATATAGTGTTTCATTGAGATAGGATACCATATGCCCATGCTAGGTGAGGACTACATCGATAACATAATCTAAAGCATTTGTCTCATTCTCAAATGGTTGTTGTAGGTATGGAAAAATAAGGACTAGTGTTGAGCAGAGGCGGAATTTAAAATATTTGAATGCTTTATGTTGGGAAGCATCCCACACAAACTTGTCATTTTCTCCACCCTTGGTCACCTGGCTTAAGTCCCAAGTGATATGAGAGAATCCCAACACAAACCGACGGTAGAAGTTGGTGAGGCCTAAGAAGATACAAAGCTTGGTCATTGTCTTTGGGGCCATCCAATCGCAGATGACTTGGATCTTGGTTGGATCCACATGCACACCCTGCTCATCCATGATGTATCCCAAATATTGGATTCTCTGCATTCCAAAGAAACACTTCTCCAAATTGGCATATAACTTGCATTGTCGCATGGTGTCGAAGACCTGCTGAATATGCTTCAAATGTTCCTCCCAAGTTTTGTTGAAGATGAGGATGTAATCCAGATATACGACCACAAAGGAGTTTTTGGATGTACGCAATATGTCATCCATCATCTGCATGAATGTGGCCCGGGAATTAGTCAAGCCGAAAGGCATGACCAAACACTCAAAGAGACCTTCTTTAGACTTGAAGGTTGTATTCCATATATTATTTTTCTCAATCAACACCTAGTGTAGACTAAATTCAAATCGATCTTACTGGAAAACTTTCCCCCCTTGAGTTGATTGAGAAGATCATCAATCCAGAGGATTGGGTACCGATTCTTGACTGTGATATTTTTTAGGGTTCTATAATAAATACAAAGTTGTCATGTCTTTTCCTTCTTCCATACTAGAACAATTGGGTTCCCTCAAGGTGAGGAGCTTGGTATGATGTGGCCCTTCAGAATTAGCTCTTGGATTTAGAATTCTATTTTTTCATGCTCCATAGCATAATGCATGTACACATGGTCGTTAGGCAGAGGAGCACTGAGTGTCAAATCAATTGAGTGCTTTACTTGATAGTGCACAGGCAGCCCGGTAGGAAAGGAAAATATGTCTTTGTGTTCTTCTACTCTCTTGTCCACCTGTTGTTGTTGTGTAGAGAGACTCCGTGTAGAGTTTTTGGCAGTTTCAATGACCTTCCATTCACCTTCTAACTGAACCATAAAGAGGAAAAATATCCCAGTATGAGAGACCACCTTTCTGCACTGCTTCGCGGAGATCAAAGAGACTGTAGTAGTTGGGATTTCCTTCGGTACCCTATAGAGGTGATCTCCCAAAGTAATAATGAAATTATGGGGCCTAGATTCATAAACAACATGGCTTTTGCACATATATGGTTTTCCTAAAAAAACATCACAAAATTCAAGGGGGGAAACATCACACAATACCTTGTATTTGAAGGGTTTTATGTCATAGTGTAGACAACATTGTTGGTTGACACAGATGTCTCGTCCCTGGCTAAGCCAACCGATGGTTTATGGTTGAGGATGAAACATCATTTTCAGGTTCAACCTCTTCATGACCTCTGCTAATATTTTGTTATTTTGGATACCAATGTCAACAATTAAATGGAGTGGGGTCCCCTTCACTCACTCTATGAGTGGAAGAGGCACTCCCCTTCTTCAGGCTCCTTTGGTTCCTCTGGATGGAATTTTGTGGTAGCAATGGTGACACTAGGTTCTGCATCAATGATCCATTTTCCCTTTTCTAGTTTTGAATAAGAGTCTGAGTCAGCATCTGACTCTGGGGATTTCATCTCAGTTAACAATGATTTTTTGGAGAGACATTCATCATTATTGTGCCAAGGGATTTTGTGGAACTTACACCACTCTCCAGTGTCCTTATTCAACTTCCCATTACCTTTCTTTGTTGGTGGCTTGCACTGGTTTTCCTGGGACTATCCATCCTTACTTTTTTCTTTTCCCCAGGAGTTAAATACACCCTTACCATACTTCGGTTGTTGTGTATTTTCAAAATCGAACTCCCTCTTGTTCTACTAGTTAAATTTCTTCTCAATTTTGAAAAGATATTGATAAGCGACTTCCAATGACGAGATGTCCAGAAAATCCATTTCAGTGTGGATGTACCTATGTAGATCCACATGGTATTTTATAACCATATTCTGCTTGGAGTCTTTGATACCCAGCTTAGTGTGCAAGGTATGGAATGTATTTGTGAACTCTGACAATGTTTGGTCCCTCTCTTGACACAGTGTGGTCCATCTCATGTATTGTTCGTCATAGTTTCCAACATGGTAATATTGTTCCTTGTGGGCATAAACAAATTCCTTCCAAGTGGGTCCCAGCCCAAAAATTGCACACTCATCCTTGGCATGTTGCTCATAGTAAGTCTCCCACCAATCTCTGACATGCGGAAGAGCCTTAAGGAACATGAAGGTGAATGTTTCACTGTTGGAAAAATTTTGGACAAAGAAATAACCCTCTAGTAGACGTAACCATTTTTTCCAAAGTGTCGACATCTATCTAGCCTTCAAACAAATGAATATAAAAGTTAATTTGTACCTTGAATGGCATTGCACCTCCAAAGAGACTGTTGGTTGAAGGTTCCTTCATTGCTATCGGTAGTCGTCGAAGGATCCAAGATAAATTATCCATCATCTCTTTCCTTTGTCACGCAAGGGCTTCCTCAAGCAACAGTTTGATAGGATCTCTTGTTTCATCATCCCTATTTTCTTCCACCATGAAAGGTTTCTTGGGTGGGTGAGAGCGGTTGTCCTCAAGAGAAACAAGCTCAAGACCCAAATCTCTATACCATGACCTTGTTGGGGACATGCAGTAAGAATGATTAGGAGCATACTTCTCTGATACCATTGATCCAGATTATTTTGAGAATGACATGAAGGAAGAAATACAACGGAGATATAACAAGGATATACACAGATATATGGAAAGGAACACAGTAATACAGTAAAACTCAGATTCCATTAATGACTGTCTAGAATATAGAATGTTGTAAATGCAACGCACATAAGCTAGCTAGAATGGTGGTAGCTTATTCTAAAGAGAGCTATGTCGACTACACTCATTCACAAGAAACTGATTATAATGAAGCTCCAAAGGCCTTTTTAACATAAATCATAAATGAGGAAACCCTAAACATCCAAAACCATAACCCTGGGATATGAAACTCCAAAAGTTTCGTGGGCCCCGATGGGGGAAGTTGATACATCAACTTCTCGAGGGAATGACTTTTGCATACGATCCCCATTTGGAGTGTTCGATACCTCATCAAACAATTCTAGCCGAGGAGTAAAAATTCCACAGAGGTTCAATGCATGTCGTTAAAAACCACTGGCCCCCAAAAAGTGTGAAAAAAAATGTTGTTTAGGGCCTTAAAACAACCCCAAAAGTTTGGGAGCCGAACAACGGTAAACAAACTGCCAAAATGGAAAATTGTTCTTTTAGCTAGTGGAATAGGTGGGTAGCCACTGATATCCACCTGGATCAATACCAGATCGAGCTAGGTATTCTTCAAAGGGTCGATTATCGTACTCACCACCATTGTCAGATCTATAACACTTGATGGGTCAACCACATTGCTTTTCAGCAAAGGCCCAGAATTCTTTGAACTTTTCAAAGACAAGGTTCTTATTCTTCAGGAAAAAGACCCATGTGAAGCGAGCGAAATCATCAATGAAAGTAAAAAATTTAATTGCACCTTCTAGTGAAGGAAAATTGATATAGAAGATATCACAGTGAACCAATTCCAATATTTTATATGTTTTCCATGCTTTTCTAGAGTCGAATGGTGTCTGGTGATTTTTCCCAAGCACACGGCCCTTACAAAATCCTTAAGGGGAAAACACCCTCGAAAAACCAACAACAATGTTATGAGTTGCCAATGCCTACATACTATGGAAATTCATATGTCTGAGTCATTCATGCCAAATTTGAATCCTCTCATCAGTGTGAGAAACAAGTGAAAACTGTTCAGATTCAAGTCAAGTCAAATAACAAAACTTGTACAATTTGTTTATTAGGTTGAGAAGGCCACCAATGAAAATTGAATTTCGTTTTTTCAAATCACAAACATAGAACTGATCCAGCCAAAATTCCACAATCTTACCTATCTATGTTAAATGAGCAACAAAAAACATATTGGCACTGATATTTGGCACATGATAGATGCCAACAATTTTCCCATGTCGACAAGCTACATCACCCTAACCAACAACATCCAAAGAAAAATCATCAGGAACATAGATTTTACTATCCTCATATTTATTCAGTATTGTGAATAAAGTGGCATCCTTGGCCATATGATGAGTGCACCCAGAGTCAAAAACCCATTCATTATGTGTAGTGTGAGACAACAAGGCCTAAGAAGTCCTGACTTGGAAGGTGAAATTATCAACGGGTCGATGAACAACGAACACATCTTCTTCAAGTCATTTAAAATTTTCTTCTAAATCATCTCTTTTCTTGAAGCAATTTTTCTCCACATGTCTAGTGTTTCCACAATATTGACATGTTTTCTTCTTTCAACTTTGTTGTGGTTTCCTCTAGGGTCCCTAGTCACGGTATGCAGGTTTCTTTGCATAAGCATTATATTGCACTCTATTCCAGGAATCTATCTTCCCTTTACCCTTAAGCGAGTTGGCCTAATGTTTACCACCAAGATTTCCTTCTTTGAGTAATCTATGTTGATCAGTAATCAAAAGACCACATAAAGATTCAAAGGTATAATCCTTACCATCTTCCTTGCGTGCTTGCCAGCTGGTGAGTTGTCCATCCTTCTTGTATTTTTCTCCACATTCACCTAATTTCAACTAGAGTTATTTTACACACACTAAATATTCCTCCATTCTCTCAAAGGAATGAGAATCGAGATAGATCAACTATTTATTCAATTGCATGATGTGGCTCTCGTCGACTCAGTCAAACAAGTTCTTTAGCTTCTTCCAAACCAGATGAGGACAGTCGATTCCATTGAGGTGAAATCAGATCTCCTGTAAGATGTAGGTCATGATGACCCCCATAGCCTCATACTTATTCCCATCAACAACAAACTTCTCATGAGCATCTGTTGGATCTGGAATCACAACCCTTGTATAATGCCATAGTCCCTTACTCTTCAATAGGGTTTCCATATCTGGAGCCCATACTGCATAATTTGATCCATTCAGAACAATAGGATCATTCTTCGAATCCATCTTCGATATCTAGATATATTGGTCTTATTCAATAAGTTCTAATCAACAAACCATCAGCCTAGAGTCAGTCACACAACAGATCTGACTCAACAAGGTTCGTGGATAAAAGGTCAAGGTTTTAAAGCGTTGACTTTGATACCATTTTGGGGAATAAGGTGGAACATGACATGAAATATAGAACATAGTATTGCATATAATTGAATAAGGGAAATAAATTTGAAAAACAAAGGGTGGTGTCTAAAGACAGTGTTACAACACTTAAGTAAAGCACATTGGGATCAGGACATCACAGTGGATATTGTGCATATTGATCTGCATGATCTGTTGTGCAATCTCAATTCTTCTTCATAATGACCCAAGGGGTCTTCTTTTGTAGTCTTAATATCTAACTAACTTCCATACATAATATATTATCGACATATAATTGTCGACAATTAGATTTGACTCCACAAAATCCGCTCTGTCAAGTTGGTGCAATAGGACTCAACCTGAACGATTATCCATCCAACTTGTATTTGATTGCTAGGATGGTCAATCCACCACCTGGCTATCTTCGACTATTGGTTGATTGTTCGACCAACAAGCACGTTGACTACTGGACCGACAGGTGTGGTGTGTTGGTCGATCACCCGACTGATTGTATCTATATGAATGTCAACCTATCGACCGACTGAACCCAAGAGATGTGTGATAAACCATCAATGCTTTATGTTCCAAAAATATGAGTTGGAAAGAGGGTGGAGCCTCTTAAACCATGTCACCCTCCCTTAAAACACATTTATATTCACCTCACTCCACTCATATCGACTTTCATTAAACGTTTTATCCTTCTTATTCCCATACGTATCGACATTCCTTAATCTTTTCATATCACGTTGATCCTCTGATGTATCGGCACCCATTAGAAATCATATCCCTTTTATTTTGTGACATATCAATGCTCAATCATTTTATCCTTATTATTCCCCAACATGTTGGCCACCCAATGTCATTCAAACATCGATACACTTGTGGCTTAAACAATGTTTTGAGGCATTAACATAATTGAAAGAATAAAACAAAGTTTAATGTAAAAAGGGGTATATGTTGGAAGGCATGTGAAGAAAAAGAAACATGAGTGATAAAGTTGGGGCCGATAAACCATTTGACCCCCCCTTATTAACCATTCACTCCATTGACCCTCCTCTACTCAACATATTTTGTTCACCCCCCTTTCCTCTTAACGTGTATCAGCAACCAAATGTGGTTTCAATGCCAACAATGAAATGTATTGTGAGTCCCACTATGTCACAAAACCTAATGTCATGTGAATGTCAATACATCGGCAATAGAATGTTATGTGAGTGTTGATACATCGATAGCCCAAAGTCTTGTGAGTGTCAAAATGCAATGTGGTTCAAACAATGTGCAAGGAATGGAATATTTCAAAAGGAATAAGGTAAATTTTAAAGTTGAAGGAATATCACACACACGTAGATACATGTCGACCCCTTAAAAAAATTTCAACTCTGTTTTATATGTCAATCCACGATTGAAAATTATGATTAATACATGATTCCTTGAAGCATGGATGGATAAACCATACGGCTAGATTTCAACCAAAATTCATGAAGTGGGAAGAGAATGAAAGCATTGGTAGGCATGCTAAATTAACTAAGGGTGTATTACTCCAGACATTGGATGCATGGCCGCAATACAGTGCATCAGGAAAAACCTAGCTCCAAATCTTTTTTTTTCCATAACTTTTGACTCCAAACTCTTTTTTATGCACTCCTTATACTGTTGGGAAGGTCTCGCCGAGATATACAACATCTGTGTTATAGGTTTTAGGATATTCCTCGCCATTTTTTTCATATTTTAAAATTTCAATACTAGCACACTGATAATAACCTAGGAACTAATAACACAACATTTCAATAATTATTTCTGTGAAATCAACATTAGAGGGACCATATATTAAACTTAGGGAAGTATATCTAAACATATTACTCAACTACCAATTGAATTCTCTATGTTTAAATGCACCTTTTTAAAGTATGTTTTGAAGTTTTATGTTGGCAACTCATCTATTTTGTAATAAATGGCAGCCAGGTACTAGTACTGAAAGAGGGCCATACTTGGGAATTTGAATACATAATGTATGTAGAAGTGGACTACAAAAAAAATGGATGTTGTACATTAGGACAAGGAGGATTCTCTATTACAGAAAAATCTCTCCACAAATGTGATCTACAAAAAAGGATAATATCTTGGTCTGTAGATTTCTATAGTTAATAATAATGTATGAGCTTGAGCTTTCTAGAAAACACTGTGTCTGAAGTTTTGAAACTTCCAATATTTCAAATGGACACTCCACCCATCATCAAGGACATTTTCAAAACTTCAAACACTATGTTTTCCAAAAATCCCAAGCTCATACAAAGGATAATATACCAACACACAAGAGGAATCAACAAACAAGAATCAAGCTCAAATGACAAATGATAAAAGACAATTTTAAAATAAGACATGAAATCTCACAATAGTAAATTCCTAGGAAAAGAGGAAAATTAGAGACCCATAATGTGAAAATTATTCACCACATTGTATAAGGTAGACTAGGGACAAAATCCATGATGGCCCACAAGCACTAAAAGAAAAATTTGAAATGTGAATGTACATGATGTAGGAGATAGTAAAGTATGAACATCTCTACTGTCAATATTTCCTCATCATTGCATAGAGGATAGAGACAAAATGATTGCAAACAGAAGATCAAGAGTCAAGAAGATGAAAGGCCAATAGTCAGTGTGAATTTCAATAAATAGAGTGATTGTATTCTAATTTGGGGCTTTTGGCTCTTTGAGCTTCATGCACAACTGCTGGAACTTTAATGACAAGAAGCCTTTTTAGCCAATCTATTTTCTATAGAGCTTGGATTCTTGTGTTTCACTTGTTGTTAACTATTCTTCTACCTTTTTCTCAACATTGGAGTTGTGTAAGAATGTATCTCATGTTGTAGGCTATTCTTATGTGTGTCTATCCCTTTGTTATTTATGTTCTTTAGAAAATATTTGTCTAAATCTATGAACATAGGACTATAAATGATTTTTTCAATGCTAGACTATTATGGGTTTGCAACCATTTACCCATATTCTTTTATTTGCTCTGTGTGAACTATTTCCCAGGCCATTGATAGGATCATGTGTGGTTCTATTTTTTCTTTCTGGTTACCGTTAGTTTCATATGGATGCATGTGTTTTCATATTAGATTAGATTAATTTCATTTCATTCTTTAGCTTAGAAACTATCATCGGTGGACCAGGCCACAACTGGTAAACCCAAAAAATAGTAATGGCTGTCATGCTAGAATCTAGATGGATTCCATATTCCAAATGGTTTGAGGTCTAATTGGGACTTCTCATTGGGGGTAAACCCTACTATTGATTAAGGTCACATAGACCGCATCAACAAAATTGGTGCTAGGAGGGTCAGATGACAAGCCTGCCCATGTGGAGCCATTTCAATAAATTGTTTTAATTATCCCATGGCTCCTCTCCATATCTCTATATGGGATAACCCTTTGAGTATTCTGAGACCCTCAGGTGGCATCCCATTCAAGAGAGTTGATCTCTTGTCAAACTTGAATTTTGATGGTGAATGGAGTGTCTTTGCATTCATGCACCTCAACCAATTTAACAACACTCGACATAATCTTAAAATTGTTCAGGATAATGAAATTTGTCGATTATTTATTCGTACATTGGAAGGATGGATTCCATCCTGGTATAGGACACTACCAACGAAATAAATACATAGTTGGAAACAATTAATGGAAATATTTATCAGTGCTCATGTAAATTATGATTATGAAGAAATCTTTAATGAACTTTAAGAAATTCGTAGGATTATAAATGAACCTATCAATGTTTTCTTTCAAAGAGTTATGTAGATTTATTGTATATTTCCTGAAAGTGACAAACCATCAAACGAAGAAATTTTTAATTGGTTTTCATATATTCTCTCTATTCCTGAAGGGGACAATCTTAAAAATGAAAAGGTCTCTAATCTGAAAGATATCATTTCTCACTGCTATAATTTAGATCTACATAATGAATATTCAGTCACCTCCCATCCCAGAGATACGTTTTTAGACCTATAGACCACACATGCCTACCATGAGGCATATAGTACTCTACAATCTTATTCTGAAGTGAAAATCAAGGGTAATGTTTTAAGAAATGATTGAAAATATGTATTGAACAAAGAATCAATTTACGGAGTTGTTGTAGATTTGAATGATAATTTTGCATTGAGAAACATAAAAAATATATCCTCCAATGAAAATCATGATATGACAAGACAAGATGGAGGATACATGATTTCTAACCAACACTTTATCACTGAAATAGGGGAATTTCTATCATAACCCCTAAACCCTTACACTCAGGGTGGGAACAAACCAATGCAATTCCTTTAGGAATTATATCAATTGTTTATCTTGAATATCAAGAGAATCATGAATATTATTTAGTCTGTGAAAGGTCTCCTATTGAGGAAATCCAATCATTTTTAGAATCTAAAGATTTTTTTTCCCTTTATACAAAATTGTTTGATGATGATCACTTACATGAGCATCCACTAGCTTATCATACAGTACATTCTTTACATTTCTCTTTCAATAATAAAATATTGAATGATAAAGGAGAGAGAGAAGATTTACAAGCTTTGATTGTTCGTAGACCCATTCATAATAATAGTCCATCCAGTGTGCACAATTTGAAAATCCTTTACAACCAAGATTTATGGAACATAATGAAACACAATTTGATCATGATAACCCCATGTTTTATGATTATGTTTATGTTTCAGAAATGAGTGTGAGAATCAATGTATCATTCGATGATATTTTACAATCTATAATTACTAATTTCTATGAATAAATGTTAATGACAAAAGAGACAAGGAACGAAGAACACAAAGAATTTCCATACCCCCATGGGGAAATGACAAAAAATGGATAGACTGTCATCATGCAAGATAACATAAACATTGAGTTGATCCAAGAAGCATTGCCACCCAAATTTGCTCCAAAATCACAAGTTTAATATTTAGGGGCAAGTGCATCACTCACCCTTGGATTTTGTTTCAACACTCCAACATTCCTCAAATGATTTTGATGATTTTACAAGAGAGATCTTGGAGTCATATTTTGTTCAATGTTTCCCTCAAACCAAAAAGTATCTATGACTTCTTGTTTTCAACCTACTTTGTAATGTTTCAATTCTTTCAATCAATTACGTGATACCTCAATTGTGCACACCTACGCAATGCCATAATAATCATGTAGACATTGAGGTAATAAAGTGGCTACATTGGCTTTATGATTTCACCTAGCATTTATTGAGCCAACGTAGGTTAGAGTAGGAATAGGAGTAGTATATATTTTATTTCCATTTCTATTTTCATAGAAATATTTTGACCTATTTTGGTTTCTTGAATAAAATCCACTAGATGTTATTAGGTTTTTGTTATGATTTAGGATGGATTATTCTAGTTCTAGTTTCTTCTGCATAACATTTTTATTATTTTTGCTAATCCTTTCACTTCGTTGTTTAACTTGAAGGTTGGCATAGTTTTGGTTTTCCTTCATTTTCATTAGAGAACCATGTGTATAATGTTTCTAAAAACATTCAAATGAAATATTTACTTCAATAGAATTCACTTTAGCATTGATAGTTGGAAAGAAGTAAGCTAGAAGAGCACAATCCTATGCCTCTGAACAAGTATCTATTGTAGAAGACGCTATATTTATGGGGGAATTGGAATAGAAAACTCATGAAATTCCAAGTCAAAATTTACACCCTACAACACTGAATGACTTACCTTTTAGATTCTCGACATATGATCAGAGGAGGATGCTTAAGGTGCATGTTCCTAGTTGATATCATGCACCTGATTTGAACTGGTGACTGGTTGGGCATGTTTATGCTTCAGAATGAGTTTTAGGTCTTAGAGAGTCACATAATGAGCACATGTTTTAAAATCCTTAGAATATTGTAGTACCAGAGCAAAGTCACTAAAGTGATAGAAAATGAATCTCTTTCTAGTACCTTAATTATTGAAGCACAAGGCCACAAGGATGAGATGGAAGGATTGAATAAATAAAATGTGATATTTAATTCTCAAATAGAATAGAACCAATCCCATTCAGACAAATTTCCATGAGTCTAGTCTTTCATGAGGATTAGTCTTTTCAATAGGCTGCATAAATACTTGTGGTGTTGTGATAAATGGATAGTTTAAGCCACTTGTGACACTGACATTCATGTTTTCCATTTTAGAATATGTTCCATGATTATTACCTATATTTACTCATAATTCATTAAAGGTTTCATTTTATCATGTTTTGAACTGAGTTTTATCTTTTGATTCTGATTGTGACTGCTTGGTTTTATTTCACATTGTTTCTTCCCCTGAGGGTGATCTATTCTTCCAATTCATTTACTTTCAAATCCCTCAATTTGTTTGATGATATATCAAGTCCATTCTCTCATCTTGGAAACACCATGCATATGAAACATATAGATATAGAAAGCTCAATTAGATCAGGGGCCATATAGATATATTTTTCGAGGCTATGGACACTCAATGGTAGCGAAGCAAGGTCTATGAAACCATGGTGACTCCATCAGGTCTATGGACGCTTACATACAATGGATCAACACATGAGGGATAATGTATATACACACCTAATGAAAATTATTTTTATACCTCAAACCTATATAGGCCCTATGATGAAGATGTCAACCTGGAACATCGACATATTTTAAGGAAATAAATCTCATCATAATTCACCCTCTTATTACAATAGACAAGTTGCACTAGCTGGCATGCAAGCATCACTAGTGAACCCATCATGATGAAATATTTCAGAAGCCTGTTGCACTCTTATTCTGAAATTACCCTGAAAGTAAGAACATGACCCTCTACATTTTATGCTCATAAGTCAAGGAAGACTAGTAGATATTTTAGCTTCATCTAGTGTGTCATCAATTGTTGAGACCTCAACACCTTCCCAAAGCCAGCAGGCTTGGGGACCCTCCTAAATTTTTTCAAATCAAATCTTTTAATTGTTGCACCCATTAGCCAAGTTCTCTTGATTTTTAGTTGTTGAGCATTTGTTGGTTGAATGGATGAATTGTCTCTGATTTCCCATTGTTTTGAGTTACATCGTGTTGCAATCATGATTGAGTGTGGTAATAGCCTTGTCAAGTTTGTTTGTGTCACAAGAAGTTTTTATTACGCCCATCACATCCACATGTGTTTTGAGCCTCTTGGTTCCTTGACTAACCCTGAACATGAAAGAGCCATTTATTGTTACTTGGGTTGATTATAACATATGCAATACACATGCTCGCTCTGAATTGGTTCTCATAAAATAATTGGTACTCTTGCCAAATACTCACTATTAAGTGTTCCAAAAATCAGTTGGATGTTTTCACAATATAATGTATCTTGGATACTGATGGATGACCTCAGTTTCAATGGAAAATTTGAAATCATATATAACATAGATGTCAAAGGAATCGAAAGAACTAAATTCGGGTAAATAAATCATAAGAACGGGGCCCAAAATTTTATGAAAAAATGTTTTTGCTCATAATTTCAGGTACTGGTCAAAGTGAACTTTTCACCCCTGAAGCATGCCTACTATAGGTTTTGTGGGATTATGAATCTAACTCCACTAACGAAATCGAAATACAAGGTCTAAAAGTTCCAAAACAATCACCAAGGATTTCTTGTCAAGCAAACCCCATTAATCATGAAGTCATTAAAATGCTTGAATGAAGTTGTAAGCCC
>JASDQU010683481.1:3368-14517 GCA_032191745.1 Picea mariana
TCTATCTATTTTTCCAAGTGTAAAGAAAAAAATAAGCATTGCTAAGATAAGAACAAATTCTCACGAGCTCCATAGTGAAACTGGGCGTTGGTCAATTCCTAAAACGCCATGGGATGAAAGAGTGTGTCACCTTTGTGACACTAAGAAGGTTGAAGATGAAAAGCACTTTCTCTTATATTGTCTAGCCTATACCCATATTAGATCTCATTTTCAAAATATTGATCACACTACCAACCTTCCTAACCTCTTAACTCATCAAAAGTATGGTGATCTTGGAAAGCTTCTCTTAATGCTTTTCGAGCACAGAAAAAAAATTCTAAAGAATCACAAGTAATCACTTATCCTCTTAAGGTTCGATAGACCAATTAGGTCTTAGTGGACGTTAATCATCATCATCATCATCATCATAATGATTTTTTTTTAATTATAAATTAAATAAATAAGAAAAAAACTAATTCTTAAAAACGAGTTATAAATTATTATTATTATTATTATTAAAGTGAATTTGTTAAAATTAATAAAAATAAAAATAAATAGAGAAAATAAATTATTAATGGAAAAACATTTTATAAAAATTCATTAATGAAAATAAAAATTAAAAAAATTAAATTAAATTAAGAAATTGAGTAATATGAATAAATTAAAAATAAAAAAATTAAATTAAGAAATTAGATGATATAAATAAATTAATTAATAGAAGAGATAAAAGATGACTTAAAGGGTAAATTAAGAAATGGGTAAAAATAAATAATGATAAAAGTTTAAAAAAAACAAGAATTTAAATTTAGATAAATAAATGAAATTGTAAATCAAGATTCTAGTAGGTGGGCTACAATAATACTATTACACTAGGGAATCTTTAAAAATGAATAAACACTAATAAATTTAGTGAAGAAAAAATTTACAAACTTAGGCAACGTTGGAAACCTATCATATATTGAATTTGTCATCAATTTTCTTAACATTCCCAAATTTTTATGGTTTTTCTCTCCATTTAATTTCTATTATTCCATATATATCATTACTTTTGTAACCTCCTTCTCCATCTATTTGTTAATAAATTATCTTCAATATATCACTAATATTTTCCTTTTTTTCTTATATTATAATTTTTATCAATTTTTAACTTTAAATATAATTTTCATTTATTTGTAAGGAAAATGAACGCCATGCAAGAAAACTGAAGAAACTCACGGAAAAAAAGGACGTGGCAAACAAAGAGGATGCTACAACAAACAATGACAAAAAAGTAATAAACATGTCCAACCATGATCTAAAAAATGAAGAAGTAAACATCTTGAAAAAAGGATTGGGTTTTGCCATTGCTCTGAAAACCGTCCCCATAGAAAACATAGTTTGCAGCGTAGAAGACAACATAAAAAACCTCAGTGAAGAAGACAAGGATGCTATTAGGCAGGACTGTGCCCTGGTCCTCAAGAATGCTAAACCATCGAAAAGTAACATTAGCAAAAAGGAGCATGAAGCCATCAAAAACCTCAAAAACAACAAAAACATTGTGATTATGAACGCTGATAAGGGTGGAGGTACAATATTCATGAACATAATAGATTACAACACCAAAATGATAGAGCATCTCACCATGGCTAGCAGTTATAAAAAGTTAAACAACAACCCAATATCCAAGGTCATCAAGGAAGTTAAGAAAGCCATAAAAGCTTCCAACCTAGATGAAAGAATGAAGAAACAACTAACTCCAAGCTACCTAATCACTCCTAGAATATATGGACTCCCTAAGATCCACAAGGAAGGAGTTCCTCTGAGACCAATTGTCAACACAATTGGTTCCCCAACCTATGAACTAGCCAAGTATGTGGAAAGGATCCTAGGACCTTTGGTTGGCAGGACATACTCATACATCAAAGATTCAAGAGACTTCGTGGAACTCATAAAAGAGGAGAAAATTGAATCAAAGGATATGCTCATCAGCTTTCATGTGGTTTCACTTTTTACTAAGATCCCATTAAATGAGGCCATTCAAGTTATAAATGAAGTTGCGGACCCTCAAATAGCCAAACTAGCAGAAGTTTGTCTAAAATCAACCTTCTTCAATTTCCAAGGAGAGTTTTTCGAACAAACAAGCGGAGTAGCCATGGGATGCCCTTTATCCCCAATCATAGCCAACCTCCACATGGAGAAGTTCGAGAAAAATTCCCTTGAAACATACCCCCTTAAACCATCTAGATGGAAAAGGTATGGTGATGATACCAACGTCAAGTGGCCTCATGGAAAAGAAGAATTGGACAGATTCTTTGAGCACCTCAATGGTATTTCAGAGAACATAAAATTCACCATGGAACTAGAAGAAAACAACAACATACCCTTCCTAAACATTCTTATGACTAGAAAACAAGATGGTACACTGGGACCCAAGGTATTCAGGAAGAAAACTCACACAGACAACTCCCTTCATGCTGATTCCCACCACCATCCCTTTCAGAAGATGGGGGTTCTCAACACCATGGCGATAAGGGTAGAAAGAATTTCCAACAAAGAACATCTAAAGGAGGAAATAGACCACTTAACTAGGGTCTTTAAGAACAATGGATATAGATATAGAGACATCAAAAAGACAATGGATAAGAAGGATAATAGGAATCGTGTCCAGAATGATCAAACCTCCAACATAAAGGCCTTTCTTCCCTACATTCGGGGTGTCATAGACAAGATTGCAAAAGTTTTAAAAAGGAAATAAATTACAACCTCCTTCAAACCCCTAATTACTATAAGACAAATAATGAAGTCTGTAAAGGACCCTATAGACCAACAACAAGGAAAAGGCATCTACATGGTCTCTTGTTCATGCGGGAAATGTTACATTGGGGAAACCAGACGATCATTTCAGGTAAGGATTAAGGAACATGGAGCATACATTAGAAATGAACGCACTCGCACCTCGGCCTTAGCAGAACACTCACTTAAGACCAAACATCATGTCTACCTTGAGGGTACCAAGATACTAGCAAAAGAGGATCATTATTACAAGAGACGCTTAAGAGAAGCTCTAGAAATAATCAAGCACCCCAACAATATGAATAGAGATGGTGGTCTGGAGGTGAGCATCTTTTGGCACCCATTAATCAACCAACTTAGAGATCCTCATATATCAAATCAGGTATGACACCTCTCTTCTTCTTTTCCTTTCTTGTTCAGATTTTTCTTTTGTGTCAATTCATAGGCTTAGGGGTCTAACTAACCTTGTATTACCTACTATAAATCTTATTACTATATATATCACTATTTATGTTATATATACCTTAATCATATGACACTATATATATTAATACTCATTTTTATCATTCTAACCCTAAATTCTCATATATATGTATACATACTATTTATACATCCTAATCACTTAAAACCTAAAACACAATAACCCCTACTACATAGTATCCTAAACATATTAATAATTTCTAAACCCATGATTATTTATATATATACATAACACTTTCTAACAATACAAAAATCATATTAAATACACAATTTAACACTATTAAACAACCCTACAAAATTCAAACCCTAGATTTATTCTAATCAACCAAAACCTAAACCATAACTAAAAATCTTCCTTTCCATAATCTAGTAATTATTTCACTAACTTTATACATTAAATATAAATATAATACAATCAATTAAAAATACTAATAATTAATAAAAAACTCAATCTAATTCTAACCCTAAAACCATAACTAAAAGCTTACATTAAAATATAAATATAATTCAATCAATTATAAGTATTAATAATTAATAAAATAAATAAAAACTCCATTTAATTCTAACCATATATATATATATATATATAAACACTATTAAACAAACTATTAGATTCATTTAACCTTAGAATTAGTTATGAGATATTATTAATTAATAGTAACTATCATTAATTTATTTTAATTTTTGTTTAACTCTGAAAATAGGGTTTATAGACAGTCGACCTAGTTAAAATCTTAAATTGTCCTACATCTAGAGTATTAATTGACTAAGATCAGTAAGCTATCAATTGATGATTAGTTCTAATGATGAATCCCGATTCGGATTTGAAACGTCGATGACAAAAATGACACCAACTGTGGATTATCCGACAAATAACTTCGAAACTTCTCACCATAGAAATTTGAAAACTAAATTATTTTTAGGTGTAAGGGGAAAGGAAAATGTCAAACAATCTTTAAGTGGGGACTCGGAAAAATAACTAGCATTCAAGTTGAGGCATTGACCCTATTTCAAGGACTTAACACTCTTGATTCAAACACGATAGGAACCTCTTGATTATAGGGGTTTCATCAATCATCATTAAACACATGCACTATTATACCACATCAAAGGAATGTAAATTGTGACTTATTATCAAAATACAAAATGAGATAAGGACGTTTGAGTATCCCATGTCCCAAACTTTCATGTTTGATTAATGTAACCAATTTTCATAATATAGAATCTAAGGCAAGCCATGTGGTGTAGCATACCTCCTACACTAATCACCAAAATAGGGCTTGCTAGTCTAACTCAATTCAAAAGTTAATTTTTCCACACTTTGCATACAATAGTGTCAAAGTGCATAGACCACTGAAACATGTGACTCAAACCCACTTATTACAATATGTCCATGCATATCCATACCCAATTCCAATAATTTCAAGTCCCCACATGTCAAGATAACATCATAAAACCTAAATTCACTTGAATGGAAAACACCCATTGCTTGCATTTTCCAAAAGAGTGCCAATTCCCTATGAGGAAGACCACACCTTGAATACCATGCAAGATAACATTGGAAAACCTAAATTCACTTGAATGGAAAGCACCCATTGCTTGCATTTTCCAAAAGAGTGCCAATTCTCTATGAGGAAGACCACACCTTGAATACCATGCAATCATCATAGTCCATGAAAAAACATCTTTCCCATCCATACCCATTTGATCGAAAACTCTATTAACATCCAACAAAATTCCACATCCTAAATACATGTTGACAAGTATAATAAGTAAATACATGCCTAGTTGAAATTCAGTGAGTTTAACGTGGCATGGAATAGTTTCCATTTACTAAGGATTTCTTCTTGATGCACCCCTATAGTAGGTGATAATATGTACATGACTCTTCATGCTGAGTTTAACGTGGCATGGAATAGTTTCCATTTACTAAGGATTTCTTCTTGATGCACCCCTATAGTAGGTGATAATATGTACATGACTCTTCATGTTCCATGAGCATGAAAGGAGAATTAATGATGTTTTTGTTTGGATTATCTTGTGTTTGTACTTGTATTTTGAGATTCCTACTAGTGATAATAGTAGTCATTTTATGATGAAATAGTCATTTTATGATGAAAATGAAAAAAAAGATAAAAGAACGACATCACTGTAATAGCTTAAGACAATTGCCAACCATAAAATGGAAATTTTTCATTCATAGCAAATTAATCCTCCTAAACATTCTACCTTCAACTCTATAAGGAGCCATTATAAACTAACACTTGGTCAAAATGGAAGGTTTAAATTTAGAACAGAACAAAATTACATGAAAATAATAGAGCACCCTTTTTACCATTAGGTTTTCTTAGAGTTGGGGGATATTCAAATCCCTAAAATCACCCACAAATCATTAAAATTTGTTGTTGAATCTTCAATCGTGAAAGCATATGGCTTCCTTTAACTGAACTTTATCACATAGGGCTCCCATCCATTTGCAAGCATGTTGTGTTGCAAAAATTGGGGTAATTATCCATCATTACGCTTTTAATTAAGCCACAAATGGACTACCGTGTTGGTTGGAAACTACAATACTATACTTCCATTTTGGACTTGTGGTTATGTACTTCCCTTTGGTATCATATTTTTGGCGCAACCCTACTTCTAAAAATTGAAAAAAAAAATGCATAACACTATCCAATCAAATAAAGTGATCCACAATACATTCTACTTACAATGACAATTATTATTCCATCTCATGTCTATCATCAATGTCGGTCATTAGATTGAATTTATCTTGTATTATCCGCCGATTTTCCATTGTCTATGCTTGAATAAATTGCACAATGTCCCTAATATGGCTATTGAACTTGACCTTCACTAAAAACACTTCTCTGACTTGTTACGTATACGATCACACTTTTAGCCTTTTTTCTAGGTATGAATTTTTTTTATGCCGCTTGGCAATTTTACTAACAACAAGAACTACTTGTGATTAGAGATTCTCAAAGCATTGTATGAGATTCAAATTGAAGCACTAGTTTGGGAAGATCCTAGTTACAAAGGTCATCTAGTCCTTGAAGATCATTTTGCTTGCAAGCATCATGTCTTATTACATGATCAATGACAATTGGGTCATCAAGTGGATTTTACAGTAGATATAGCATGATTTGATGATATGCCTATAGATCCATTGATGGTTTGAATAATTGAAGATTGCGACTTTTCTAACATTCTTATAGAGATTGCCTAACCTTGACCATGAAAAATCATACAAACCAAACTATGAGCGAGGATTCCACACAATATATGCCCTGGTATGATCACTTTGTAAAACAAATTTAACATAGATAAGATTATCTTCTTCTAGAATAACATTAATATATCAAATCTATAGTGCCTTTTGTCATGAATTGGAAATAATAAGTTCATCTCTTACATTTCTAAATGACACAGAGTTGAAGGAAAAGGGCCATGTTAAATATTTTTCAAAGAGGTGCACTTATGTTTTGGCTACTTTGGAAGGGAATGCAAACAACCTAGGTTTGCATATGTATTCAAAGGATTCGAAAAATTGTTTATAGAACTAAAAGAAACTAATGTGCACACATAGATTATCGAACAATACATATAGGGAATTTCAATACTCTTTTCATAAAGAGTTTGCAACCAACAAACTAATAGTTATATAGGAAAACTCAATTACAATTACTTAGAATTAAAACATTTTTATATTCCAAAATAACAAAAGATTTGCATAGAAGAGGGGTGGGTGCAAGCTAATGATGGTTTCTCATGATGCGTTGGTGGCAATTCAAACATGGAAAAACATCAATTTGTTAAATTAGAGGGATTATTCAAGGTACTTTTACAATGAATTTGAATATGGTGTAAAAAGGTGAAATGCAGAAAATTGAATTAGCTTTCCAAATATTTAATTTTTATTTATATAATTTGTGTATAACTATGAGATATTTGAATTTTTTAAAAAGAGGTATGTTATTTTTCAAGAAAAATATAATGTATATGTTTCAATTAGTGCAGGTGTTGAGTAACTAATGATAGAATTTTACTAAAAATTATTGTAGAATTATAGAGAACACATTGTTCTACTGCATCCTTGAAATTACAAGGCCTTGCGTTAGTATAGGGTATCAAGGTCTTAACGTTATGAAATGTTTTTATTTATTTATTTTAGATTGTAGATCTTAGTCTATTCTAGTGCCGTGTATAAATTATTTTAAAAATGGTTAAGGTGATAAAAAGTTCTAGAAGAAATAAAATATGTATGTATTTTAGGATTCTTATATATGTCAAGACAAAAATATATTAAAAATAGTAAATAATATTATTTATTTTTTTAATTATATATTTGGAATCTACATAGTCAACTCTATATGCATTTGTAGTTTTATCAATGACACATTTGTGGAGCCTACACGAATGTAACATAAAAAATAGAGTCATTTAAAGGTGTCTAGAAAAATGGAGGTTAATCTATTTGCACCCCAAACCAACAGGTTTGTCACTTTGAATGTAGCATCCCCAGACCCCTGCTGAGCAATTCCACATAAAAATTCTGAACTCTGATACTAATTTAATTAATGAAAATTCTATGAAATCACACAGATTAATGTGAAACAACAACAACTATATATATACAACATATATAGAAAGAGCCATGAGAATAAATGAATAAATATTAACACAACACATAAAATTTGCACACACTAGACACTTATCTTTGGTAAAAATAACACCAACTGTGTGCATACCTTCCACGATCCTCCCAGCCTTAGACCACACTGCACAGAAATATAAGCAGTGGGCCACCCCTGTGCTCGGGTTAAAAATCCACCTGGGTGCATGATTCCTAACCAGGCTAAGTTTTCTTAGACAACAGAAACTCAGACAAAGGTGCCAATTCAAAATAATAGCCTACAATTACTCATTCTCAACATGCCTGTACCACCCCAGTAAGTGTGCCCCTTCTCTTCTCAACAATCCTTCGACTTCCTCAATTCCCTTTTGGGGCTTCAAAAATAGGTTGGACACAAAGACTCAGAGGCCTATAGCTACAACTTGACACCTTGGGAATCAATTCCTAGCAGTTCTCTCACCTAGAGAGAATGCTCACGAGCCTAAACACATGCTTCTTCAATATCCCATAGGCCTGACAACCCGCCTCTTCAGTCCAATTCCAAATATTTCCATGGTACAGTTATAGGTACATGTACAAGTAATGGAAGCATGTAGGTATAGATGACAATAGTAAGGTGAGGTGAGAATAATAATGGAATGATGTCCAAATGAATTAAATCCCGCCAATTACACTTGCATGTTCCCAACTTCACACTTGTCATGTTGTGAACTAGATTGGGTCCACATGGGATACGTTTCCCAATTTAGAACTTAGAATATATTTTATATCCATAGTTTTTAAACTTTAGACTTTAGGAATATTAATAAAATATTCCTTTGGGATTAATCCCCCTTAGTTTAGCCCCTTGATCCTAGACTCTTAGCCCCCCTTTTCCCATTCTAGTAGAGTTTACCCCCCCATACTCTTTTACTTGGTAGGTCTACAGTAGTGATGTGATTTCATTACATTTTAAAAATATAGGCTCACTAGCCTCTTAACTTCTGGCTCTCTAGACTAATAACCACACATGCACTCTGGTCTCAAAATACATACATACAAAGGCACTCTGGCCCTAAAGTATCTTGGCTCACCAGCCTATATGTAAAATTACATTATTATTTACAATTGGGGTTCAACCTAGGGGTATTACATTCCTTATTTATTCATTGTCCTCAATGCATTATATACACGTGCACAATAAAAAACTTCAAAAGTCTTAAAAACAATGTGGGTATTCTTCTCGCATAGCATCCTTGTTCTCCCAAGTTTCATCCTCAGGACCATACCATGTTCATTGGAACTTTACTATCCCCATGTATTTATTATGGATCTGCTTGATCTTCCGATCCAATATCCAAAATGACTGCACTTGAAAGTCACCTTTTTTCTCCACCTGAATCACATTCCAATCAATGACATGATTAGCATTAGGTACATAATTTTTAAGAAACAATACATGGAATACATTATGAATACACATCAATGTAGTTAAGGAAAGAATGTATGCGACATGACCAATCCTATCTAGGATTTAAAATGGCTGACAACAACGAGTTGCTAGCTTTGAACAATTTCCCAACTTCAAGGAACTTCTCTTAGCATTTACTTTCAAGAACACATGGTCGTGCACTTTAAATTCTCTGTGAGTTCTACCTTTATCAACATAATGATTCTACCTATCCTGGGTAGCCTTTAAATTCTATTTTATTTTCACCATCCGCTCTTCCATTTCCATGAGTAATTCTGGTCCAACCACTTCTCTATCTGTTGGGTTGTCCTATCTCACTGGTGTGTTGCACTTTCTGCCATAAAGTGCCTCAAATGGGCTCATCTTTAAAGATGCTTGATACACATTGTTGTAAGCAAACTCCACCAAATGCAAATAATCCTTCCATTTTGATGTTTTATCCATCACATACATCCTTAGAATGTCTTCTATCACCTAATTTTCCCTTTCTGTTTTCCCATCCGACTCTAGATGATAGGCTGTGCTAAAATTCATATTTGTTCTAAATCCCTTCAATAATCTCTTCCAAACATTTGATGTGAATTTGGGTTCTTTGTTAGATACAATTGTCCTAGGAACACCATGTATCCTAGCATTCTCTCACATATAAATATCAACAATGTTAGCTTCCTTGTGAGTGAGCTTTTGATCAGAATTTGGACCAGGGGTCAAAATTCAGCCCAAAAATCAAAGTGTTCAGAATTGCTTCAAAACAAACAGGAGTGTAGGCCTCGTCCTCACGAACCCAACTCACTTCAAATGGGTTCAAACGGACATCGGATGAGTGAGATATCGCATTCTGTTCGATTTTCCAAATAGACAAACAAATTGCTGACGGTACAGTCTATACAGCTGACGTGGTAGGGGTCGTATGATGCAGACACCCGACCCTCAGGCCGGGATCTGCACAGGAACATTCTCCTTCGAATATGCAGAACCGAAATAGTTCTTTCGGGCCCTCAATAGAACCCCTCGAATCTGATCCACAGGTCCTTCGGAAACCCCACCTGTGCGAACATGCACTAGGCGCGAGCTTCACCTCCACGAGACCACATTGTTGTGGATGTATCAGGATTTTGGTAGCCGGGAGTTTGAAATGTAGCGACCCAAAACCCCTGGTCATTCCATTCCCCGAATTCTCAAAATGGATCAATGCCAAAATGGGCTTAGATCTTTTCGGGATTTCGTGAACCGAGAGTTCATGATGCAGTGACTCCAAAATCTCGCCTCCTCTGCTTCCCGATCCCCAAAATGCTGAAATGTGGAAATGCTCAATGGCTTTGGCTCGTGCTATTCCTCCGAATGCTTCCAGGTTTCGTGATTTCACAAGTCGGGACTCCACGTCTCCCGACTCCTAGCCTCTTGACCACCCGGGTCCCAAAATGCCGAAAACTACCCGACGCGGCCCACTTTTTGGGAATTCAGAATCTGCAATTCCGCGATTCTGACTGTAGACAATTCTTGGTCCTTTGATTTCTCAGACCCTGAAATGCTGAAATGTCGAACTCCGAAATGGCTTCTTCCTCCGTGATCATAGCCCTACTCCAAGGACACGTCGTGTTTCGCGACTTCGGGGTTTTAAATGCAAACTTCCCTAGCTCCTTGTCATCGGGATTGTCGAAACGCCGAACCCAAAAATGCCAAAATGACGAAGTCCCACTCCAAAGGGTTTCAACAGCCCATGTTGCTTCTCATCCAATGACTCATGACATTTCTCACTTCTCCGCGCAGCGTCTCCACCATCCTTTTTAAGATCTTCTCCTGTGTGACCTCCCAGAGGCTAAAATCCA